>JAJEJO010051810.1:39738-142177 GCA_020662805.1 Glaucomys volans
TTCCCCTGGCATGATATTTCTTTTTTTGTCATATATCACTCAAAATGGAAAAACAAAATCACACATCATTTATACTCTATGAACTGCTCCTGACTGCATGGTTCTTAAATGTTCCTGGATTTAGAATCACCTGGGACCTGTGCTAGAAAATCAAATTTCCACTCACTTTAGATTCACAACCATTAGCTCTTGAGTGGAACCAAGAATCTGGATTTTTAACAGAGCAGCTCAGGTTATCTTTTCACTGGATGAGTTGAGTCATGTCTTCCATTGATAACATTGAGGTGAGAAAGAGGGCATTTGATGGTCAGTCACAGAATAAGATCACAGTATGCTTTAATGAACTCCTGACTTCAGAATTGTGTGCGTTAGTTTTGGTGATGAACACAGAGTTAAAAACCATCACACAATTACAACACATAAGAAAAGTGAAACCAAAGTCCTAAAATCTCATTCTTGGCCTAATATCTCTCTTTTTCTTATACTTCCACTCTTTGTACTTTCCTTGACTTTCACAGTTAGGTGATCTTTCCAACTATTCCCTCATCTACTTTTATCTCTTGCTTCAATTTACATTAACCCACTAACCAGTTAGAGATCAGCATTCAGTCTGAAGATCTCTCTAGGTTCACAGGGACGTGGTTGTAAAAACTCTTGAGGAAATCTGACCTTGTTGATACTTTCTGGTAACGAATGTTCTTTTGAGTTGAAGTGATTGAATGTAGTATCACAGCTCTGCTTTTATCTCCTCTAAGTTCAAGTCTGGGTCATCCCAACAGACTTCTCTTCTTAGCTCCTAGTCATCCATGTGCTTTGTGCCCTGTTCAGAGGCGGCTTTATTCTTGGTGGACTGATGGGGTGGTGGGTGGTCCAGAGGGATTTTGGTACTTAAATTCCCATTCCCGTTCTTCCCAGTGTACAAGCAGTAACTCTGTCATCACCTCACTTTTTCCTTCAGCATCTTGTTTTCAAGGTACACATAAAAACTCTTCAGTGCAGAATCACTAATTCTTTGTCAACTAAACACTAGGCCATCCTTTGTCATTGTTACCGCTATCTTGCTGGGCATGGAGATTTTACATTGGATGATGGTTATTATCTTTCTCTAGAATTTTTAATGCTGACATTCTTAAAAAATGTAGATGAGCATTAGGCTAGGAGCTGAGTTGATTTAATTTCTTCATCATGGGTTAGAGAATGTCCCTGTTATTATGCAGCCTCTATGCCAAATAGTCTGTCCTACAGAAGAAAGAAAATATTTGTGAGAAAAGCAGATGGTTCTAAAATAAGGCAGGAATGAGCATACGAGCTCTTCAGAAATCATCCATCAGGAAATTTAACACGACCCCAAATGGGAATTACTTCCACAGTGGAAGAATATTAATGAAAATCTTTAATTTGACTTTTTTTCATTGGTGAAAAGGTGGTTAAGAAAAAAAAAGAATTTCACAAAATTAGACTATATTTAGTGATTAAATATCTAGTGATTAAATATTCAATATATTTAGTGATTAAAATATTCAATAGATAATAATGTAAGATTTAATTCTGAAGTTGATACAACACAAATTTTTAACTCAATATTGAGAGTTTCACAGCTTGGGTATTTGAGAATCTTATAGATCTCGCTTGGTTGCTTTTTGCTAAAATCTAAGAGCCTGGATGAGCCTCAACTGTTTACATGGATCATAAAGTGCTTCATGGGTGGATGGTCTGAGCTGTTACAGGACTAGGCCATGTTCACTCTTGTGTATTTTGCCTATTCATTGTTTTTTATAAGTTGTCAGACACTAAATCTTAGTGTTAAAAGATGTGAGTTACAGAGGGCTATAAAGTTACCCAGCTGTTCTCAGAAATGTTTTATGTTTGGTGGGTATTTGTTTCTTTAATCATGTAGAAAAAGTTGTCATCGTTTCAGGTCAACCAGCTTTTCTTTGTCTTTCTTATGACAGGCTATTGAACTGTTGAAGACTGCAAGATGAATAAGCATTAATTTTTATTATTTGGTGAGCAATACTAGAGTTTAGTGTCTGAAAAATATAGTCCTGTTCACTTAACATATCCTGTTGTCATAATTTTATATCCAACTTTCATCCTGTAGGCTGCTTCACGTTTTCCCACTAAATTTGAGTATACACAAATTTCGTCCAATTCCATCATACCCTTAATCACATGTGGGGCGGAGCGGCATTTCTACCACACCTTGTAGAATGAAAATTCCATGCTGCCCCTGTTTTCTCTGCTTACAACTTATGAGCTACCTCTCTTCCTAGATACTTTCAGTTTCTAAAGTCTTTCTGAAGTCTTCCTTGAAATAAACATTATTCTCTGACTTTAGTTTTCCTGAAAATCTTTAAAAACCTGAAATTGAGCAAAAGTTATACATTACAGTAAAGGGAGGAGAAAATAAATCATGGCTTATCTCTTGGTAAATCTATTCTTTCAAATCTATATTATGTTGGATTACTTTAAACAGAGCAGCAGATTTCTGTAGCTAGCATTTCTATTTCCTATCTTTAAAACCAGAGATTATGCAAAAGTCATATTCTTAAATTAGAAATTCTTTAGAAGAAGGAAAAAATTAAAGAAGTCCATTAATGAAACCACAAAACTGCAAGGAGAAAGACTATATAGAGGTCGAGGACAGTGGAACATGGGTCATAGAGAAAAAAATTCCCCAAAGAAACATATTTCAGACAACCGCTATTTGAATAAAACCATTTTGAGCACCAGCTTGACATTAACTGTTTCAAGCAAGATCCAGGATTGAAGAGGTCACGCATATGATAATATGATCACCTCTATAATGTAGAACTTAATAGTTTTCACAATATTCTCTATTAGTCCTACGATGTTAAGTCATTCAAGGATGTTCAGTAAACTACTGCGCAGATTCTGCCACATCCTTCCCAGGAGATGCTAGTCTTTGTTTTCTCATTTCATAAATAGGGAACCTGAGGCATGATTACATGAAAAGGAGCCAAAGGGAAAAGCTGGTGAAATGATTCCATGTCCACTCTGGTGTGGGCAAATGTTCCAGTCCTCTCTGTCCTCAGGGTGCTTCACTTGCAAACTCCCTGTCCTGACACTGTCTGCATCCCCATGGGTCCCAAGGCCTGTTGCCTTCCTGAAGCCTATTTTTCAGGGTACATTTGTTTTAATTAAAATGATTTTTCCACACGTTCTGCCCTGTCTGTTGGCAGAATTGTAGAGGGAATTTGTAATAAATAAGACGATCGCCCAAATGGTTGTTAATGTATTGCTTTTCTGACCTCAAAAGGGTATTATTCACAGGGGGGTATTTACCAAAAATACTGCATGAGGAGAACAAATTTGAGAGGCACTGGAAAGGAATGTGGTGTTGAAACAAAAGGACTCTCAGTGCCTCTCACTGTTTTCTGACTTGTAATCATTTTCAGTAGCTTCCAGACAGCTGCAAGGGGCCCCAGTGGCTTTGCTGTGTGGATGTGACGTGTGTGAATGGATCTGTGTAATTCTGTATATGAAATGTGTGCTCACCCCATGCTCGGCTGAATATAGTTCTATCTTGTAATATTGGTGATTTTGTGAGTTTGTCTTTCACATTCCATTAATTGAGAAAAAATTGCTGATAAAGTTTATACCTCCTTTAGCTCTTGCCGATCTCTGTATGGTAAGATTATGTACTGAACGTTCTGTATATGAATAATTGAAATTGCTACCTAAAATAAACTTATGTAGACAAAATTTGACATCATGGCTATGTTTCAAATTGGCATTGCATTTTTTTTTTTTTTCGTTTTTGTTTTTGGCATCAGAGGTTGAATCCAGGGTGCTTAACCACTGAGCCACATCCTCAGCCCTTCATACTTTTTATTTTGAGAGAGGGTCCTCCTGCCTCAGCCTCCTGAAATTTCTGGTATAGGCATGTTCCAATGCACCTGGCCAAAGTGGCATTGCATTTTAAGAGATGGAATGGCAGTTATAAACTCTTGAATAATTGAAAATTGCTCACATACTCTCTTAATCTTCCTTACTTGATCAAATTACTTGTTTCATAAACTTCTAAGCTGACTACTCTTTGTAATTTTTAAATAAGCTAAATATATATGCTTCTTATACAACATGCACAAAAATGTAGTGGAAATATCAGAATAGTTTTCTTTCCAAAATTTTGTTCAAAAACATTTATAAAATTATTCAAGATCATTTGTAAAAGGTATAGTACAAAGAAGCAGAACAAAGTGACCTGTAACTCCTATCTTCTACGCTACCGCCTACTGTCAAACATTTTGACATAATGGTTAGTTCCTCCTTCAGTGTGTGAGTGTGTATGATTTTATTGTTGTTACTATGTCATGTTTCTTTTATACATCATACACATTTTCTAATAGAATGCACATATTTTCTAATAAAAAGTTTCTTTTTAAATATAGTTGCATAATAGTACATAATTGAGTTCAATTAATCTAAACAGTTTAATGTGGAAATTGGAGTGTATGTTTTTGTCTTATATTAATGCAATATAGCAAAATGGTTTGCAGCATTTTATGGAGTTTGTGAGTTCCAAATTTGAATCTGGGTTCTGTCACTTAGTATTAATCTGGTAAATTCTTCCATGTCTCTGACTGTCAATTACCAAACCTGTAAAGTGGCAATAACATTGTGTCCACTCCACTGACTTGCTTTGAGGATTCAAATAATTATACAATACACTTGCCTGTAATCCCACAATTCTGGTGCATGAGGGCAGGAGGATCACAAGTTCAAGGCCAGTCTCAGCAACTTAGCCAGACTCTCAGCTATTTAGTAAGATTCCATCTCAAAATTAAAACGTAAAGAGGGATAGGATTGCAACCCAGTGGTAAAACACCCCTGGGTTCAATACCCAATACCACACACACATAATAAGAGTACCATCAAGAACAACAGCAACAATGACACAGAATCCTGTACAAGCAGAAGTTTTGTGAGTCTATACTTTGATGTGTGAATCTCTCTGTCTCTTTGACATTTTGAGGCAATTCTCAATAATCTGGTAATTTTCAGTTACTAAAAAGTCAGTACTTCCCAGTTTAAAACTTTGGTCTTACCTCCACCTCATTTCACCAAGTTAAGGCTTTCAAATAATGTGGAATGAGCCAGGCATGGTGGCACATGCCTGTAATCCCAGCAGTTGGGAGGCTGAGGCAGGAGGATTGAAAGTTCAGTCAGCATTAGCAACTTAGCAAGATCCTAAGCAATCTAGTGAGACTTAGACAAAAACAAAACAAATCAAAACAAAACAAAACAAAAAACAAATAATGAGGAATGGTTTACATTTCTATTAATTCAGTCTGAGAGCAGGGAAAAGTGTTTGAGCAAAGAACACAATTACTGGACCACCACTGATGCCACTGATGTAATTCAAACACTTGCTTTGTCAACTTCAATGGGTACTCATGCATAGTTCTCACAGTGTCTGCAGGATTTCCCCAGTGCACTGTTTCACTCTAGATCAACTTCTTTTATCCCCATCAGCTCCTACCAAGGACTAACTCTTGGTAGTTTCTCACAACTAGGATTCCTTTGCCTGATGGACAAGACTCTTGAAGGGAGGGTGTTGAGGAGACACTAGCCAGACTAACTTCTGTGATATTCCTTGATCGGTGTTACTTCAAGATAGTACTGCTGGCTGCTCCCTGGTGGAGAGCAATTTTGCAGAAAATTGAAAAGGTATGGGCAATAGAGTTGGTCAAATGAGAGAGAATTCTTCACTACTTAGCTCATAAATGGTATCAGCACAAGGAAGGCAGACTGAAAATAATGGGGGTTTAGAATCTATCAGATCTGACCATCAGCCATAGTCCTTCTACTTCCTAATTTCTAAATATGTGACCTTTAGTTTATAGCACAAACCCTCTGGCAATCAATTTCCTGAACTACTTCTATGTAATATGTTAATAAATAGGCCAAAGGATCAATATAAGAATTAAGTGATATGTGGTATTCCAGTAAATGCCTGGAACTTATTTTTTCCATCCTTATTCATTCTTCACAAAAGGGCAAGTAACCTGTGGTTTCCTTTGGCCTCTTTTTCTTGGTCCCTGTCTCTCTCTGTTGAGAAGAAATAGGAAGGTTTTAAATATGTGGGTAAAGGACTTGATTGAGTGTCATGGTAGGTAGAGGGAGAATACCACTGTGTTTTAGCAGTCACCCCACTTCATGGGCTCCATCCACAAATCTCTCCCTGTCTCGACTAGAGAAGAGAGCTGTGTGTGTTTCTCATTTTGGTGGAGTACAATGATTAGGTGTACAGAAAGTTTTTTCCCCATTTAATTGGTAAAGATATAGTTTCAAGATCAAAGGACAGTATGGCCCAGTTGAAACATTTCAGATGAGAGGAGAATAAAATGAAGGAATTTGTAGATAGTCTATATAGTTTTCAACTAATTCTTAAAGCAGTTTATAATTTTCCTGGTTATACACAATAATGTGAAATTTAAAATCCTATGCTCATTCACTTTAATATTTATGAGAAATGTGTGCAGAAGTTTTGAAAATACAGAGTGGGAACTGAATCCCCAAGATTACCAGAAACACAATAAGACTTGTATTAACTGACTCCAAAATCCACTTTTGATAGAAAAGTCCAAGCCAAAAGGTATTTAGAAGTTGTCAAAATAACTGTACAGGCAATAAACTTTAGCATTGTTTCTCCCTAAGGTAAAGAGTATACTGAGTGGTTAGAGAAAATTTTGTAATGAGACATAGGGAAGCAGGGTTGGGTGGGTAGGGGAGAGCTCCACAGGGCAGGCATGATGAGAAGAGAGAATTAACAGGGCAGAAGCACTGAAACTTTAACTTAAATACAAATGATTTTTGGCCTGTGTTCTAGAACACAAGGGTGATAGTCATAATTGCCAGCTGTCACTGGGAGAGTCCCACAGCTGCACACAAGTGACTCCACAGATACGGTTTTTATCTTTTCTTCAATTCTTATGTCACTTGTGGGAGCAAGGGATATTATTTTACCTCTGAACGAAGGGAGGGAATAAAACAATATTTTTCTAAGAGATTTATACAAATTAAAGGAGAGAATTCAACTTTACCCTGACATCTTTTTGTTGAAATATTGATTCAAAAAGCAATCATCATTCCGGGCTCATGAAAACCATTTAGAATATCTCGTCTTGATTCTTTAATTGCTTTAAGCCATGAAGACTTTTGATAAAATATTTAGTTGTGAGTAATTTTTATCCTCTATGGTGACTTAATGAAATAAAATAAGTGGGAAGAAATTTTTCCTTCAAGGCATTCAGTGCTTCATTTCTTGTATTCCATGTAGTTTTGGAAATTAGGATGTGATTGGAGTGTTGTTTTAATTTAAAAAGGATTTCAATGGAAATTGCAAAATAAACCCCTGTCTGAAATTTATAGTTCCATGGCAAACATTTATTTTGAGCTGAACGTTATGTGGAAGTAACATTGAGGTCTGCTCAGCGGCAGATTCTGATATTTCTATTGTCCAAAGATTAGAAGTCTTTCAGGTACCATATTTACATTCTCTTTTTTTTTTTATGTAACTGGGTTTGGTTTTGACTCCTTCATATCTCTAGCTGAATCATACTCAATTTGATTACATTTCTTCTAACAGCTTTCTATTCCTATTAATTTGATACAATTTAGAAGTATTTGTGTCTATCCTTTATTCTTTCCTTTTCCTCAGTTTGCATATAGCTTAGTTTTCATTGATTGCTAAAAGCAATTTATTACTTCAAAATGATTTAGGTGACTTCCACCTTTTTTTTCTGTATTGAAACCATGGACATCTTTGCAGTGAATCCCATAAAGATTGCTAAACACTTTCTATGTGTTATGTTGTTGGAGATGGTGTGATTCTCTTTGCTTACAGTTATTTCCTTCAATCCTCCAATTGACCTTGCAAGTTTTTATTATGATTACTCCATTTTACAGATGATAAACTAAGGCTCCTGGATAGTATCTTGAATATATCCTAGAGTTAGAAGACTGCAGAAATAGGATCCAGTTTCTTATCTTTCTTCCTCTGGTTAACCTCTGATTTGGTGTGCCCAATTGGTGATTCAATTCTGTCCCCCTCGATCAGCTTCCTTGGTTATCAAATTGTCATATTCTGTTTATTTATTTACTCATTCATTCATTCAGTTCTGGGGATTGAATTCGTATGCTATCCAAGCACTCTGACACCAAGCTATGTCCCCAGAATGATTCTTGCTTTAAATACCAATTATGTGATTCCAAAATGTCTTTCTCTAGACCTGACCTCTCCTGAAACTATGACATCATTTATGCATTTTTCTGGTTAATATCACTAAGTATGGAGTAGGCATTTAAAAAACAATTAGTCAAAGCAGAATTATTGTTTATTGATGCCCCATGCCCCCAGTGAACTTCTTTCAGTCTCTCTCATTTAAAGATTTCTTGATACAAGTCAATATCACAATCTTCCATTTCCTCAAGCCAAAATTATCGATCATTTAAAAATTCATTTTCACCTTTTTATCCCCAAATCTAGTTAATCAACAAATACTATCAACTTTATCCCATAATATATTCAAAATTCCTTCTCTTTTTTCCATACCTGATATTACCACCCTAATCCAGGAATTCATCACACCTCATGCCGTCTAGGACAGGAACATTTATATAGATCTATATGATTCTATTATTGCCCACAAAAGGTATTCTTAAGACATTAGTAACAGTGTCAGTTCTAAAATGAAAATTATATCATTAAAACACCTCTGCAGTGTAATCCTACTACTTTTAGGATAAATCGAAATCCCTTACCCATTGCTTTCTTGTGTGGATTACTCTTCTTGTCATTCACATCTTACTCTAAATGGCATTTCATCAGGAACACTGACTTTCACCATCCAGTGTACTAGTGGTTACCTTGTTACTTGCATACCGCTACACCCTCTGGTAATTTTTTCTTATACATATGCTTATTTTTTTCTTTTCACTGCAATCCAGATTCCACAAGGTGAGGACCTTGTCCACTGTAGGGGCAGGAGGCTGTGATAGCTTTCTTTGGCTACCATAACGGACATGACCAGTAACAAAAGGCAGGTCAACAAGAAAAAGCATAGCAAATTAATTTAATAAAAGTTTTATGTGACATAGGAGGCTTCAGAGATAAGGAAATATAAAAATAAATAAAATTGTTTATTTTTGTTTAGTTTTTTGGGGGGACAGGGGTGAGTCCTGCAGATCGAACCCAGGACCTTGCTTATGTGAGGCAAACACTCTATCACTGAGCCACATCTCAGTCCTTAGGTTTAGGACAGCTCTGTAGACGTGTCATTGGATAAAAGGGTGTGATCTAGAATGAGACTGGACACTATTACCCTACGTGCATATATGATTGCATGACTTGTGTAACTCTACATCACATACAACCACATGAATGAGAAGTTTTTCTCTATGATGTCAAAATGCATTCTACTGTCATGGATAACTAATTAGAACAAATGAAAAATTCTAAGAACACTGAATGTTTAAAAAAAAAAAAAAAGGCTGTGATCTAATGGTAGTAGACTGAGAGGGAAAGAGCAAAGCCTGTTTGTTCAGAATCTTCTTGTCCCCTCTGTGTAGTGTTTCTTCTTCCTAGGATGGAACAGTTTCCCTCCAGAATAAGAGTGACTTTTGTATGTTTCATGGTTTGCTTTGGGGGAGTGGGGTCCTAGTTTCTAATACCTGCCTTGGGGAAGAGGAATCCAGGTTTCTATGACTCTGGGGGAGAAAGTGGGGCAAAGAAGTCCAGACAGACCTTGCTTCAGAGGCCCTTCCACTGTCCTTCAGTTCAAGGTGTCCAGCGCGCCACAGTGCCATACCGTGAGGAGTCATGATCTGAGTCTCAATACCACCAACCTGCTTATATCTACACTCACAGTTCCTGATGTAGACTTTGTGTTTAATAAATATCTGTGGCAAACAAACACACTCAAACAGAAAAATTCCCTGACATTATACTCTGCGACCTCTTAAGCCAATAGGCCCCATTGCCAATGGCTAGAATCTTTGTTTACATATTTTCTTAGAAACATATTTCTAGAGGTGGTATCATTAAGTCAAAAGGAAACCACACTTTAAATTTTGAGAGCTATTGTGGAATTTTCTCTCAGAAACTTGTACCAACACTTACTAATGGTGGGTGAGGCTCTTCATTCCTCTATTCTCTTAACAATACTGGGAATTGTTTAATTTTTTAAAAAATTTTGTTAATTCCAAAAGTGAAAAATGGTACTTACTACTTAAATGTTCTTTTTTTCATTACTAGTGAAATTGAACATCATTTCAGAATTTGATTGCTATTTACATTCTTGTTTTATGAATTATTTTTATTTTTTGTTGCCTCTATTTTTATTGGTTTCCTATACTATTGATTGTGGAATCCTTTCCATGTTATATGTACTGCAATTGTTTTAGCCATTTAAAATTTTGCTTTAGCTTTCTTTTTGTTGTTTTGTGCTATATAGGAATTTTAATTTTATCTAGTGATATTTATGAAGTTTTCTTCAGTTTCTTTCTTCAGTGTTGGGTCCAGAGAGATTTTTTTTCTCCCCAATATTTTAAACACATCAACCAATATTTTATTTTCTGCCTTGAAGTTTTAGTTTGCATATTTCAAAGCTTACTTAAAATTTATCTTGGTGGAAGAAGTGAGGCAGGGCTGTATCTTTCACTTTTTAAAAATAACAGTCAGTTTTCCTAGTATCACTTTTCCCTACCATTCCTTATAGACTAATTAATATTTATCTCAACTATTTTCTTCCCACATTTTATATTTCTATACATGTTTGGAGCTATTAGTAGATTCTCTATTCCAACATAATCCAAATATTATTATTTGGAAAAGGGTTGTAGGTGTTATCTTTAGAAGAAATTCATGATCATATAAGTTTGGGAAATTTGGGACTCTGTCAGTTTCAATAGGTTTCTGTGTCTCAGACTCTTTAATATGCTAAAAATGGAGTGTAAATCTTCAGGAGATGGATAAAGAAAGCAATATTTTGGGATTGGGGTTATAGCTCAGTTGGTAGAGTGCTTGTCTCACAAGCACAAGGCCCTGGGTTCAATCCCCAGCACTACAAAAAAAATAAATAAATAAAGGAAAGTAATTTTTTGTTTGTTTGTTTTTGGTAATGTGGATCGAACTTAGGGTCACTTAACCACTACGTCATATTCCCACCCCCCTTCTAAATGTTTTATTTTGGAACGGGGTCTACCTAAATTCTCAGGGCCTTGCTAAGTTGCTGAGACTGGCCTCAAATTTGCAGTCCTTTTTCCTCAGCCTCCCAAATCACAGGGATTGCACGTGTGCCCTGACAAGAAATCAGTTTTTTTTTTTTTTTGCACCTTTGTCTTGTATGATATAACCGTATTTATGTGGGTTTATCTCTGCATCTTCTATTCTGTACCATTGGTCTACATATCTATTTTGGTGCCAATACAATGCTGCTTTTTCACTGTTGCTCGGTAGTGTATTTTAATGTCTGGTATTGTGATGCCTCCTGCTTCACTTTTCTTGCTGAGGACTGCTTTGGCTGCTCTGGATCTCTTATTTTTCCTAATGAATTTCATGATTGCTTCTTCTAGTTCTATGAGGAATCTAATTGGGATTTTAATTAGAATTGTATTAAATCAGTATAACGCTTTTGGTGGTATGGCCATTTTGACAACATGAATTCTGCCTACCAGAAGCATGGGAGATATTTCCATCTTCTGAGATCTTCTTCAATTTATTTCTTTAGTGTTCTGTAGTTTTCATTGTAGAAGTCTTTCACCTCTTTTGTTAGATTGATTCAGGCTATTGTGAATGGGGTAGTTTTCCAAATTTCTCTTTCAGAGGATTCATCATTCATGTATAGAAATTCATTTGATTTATGGGTATTGATTTTATATCCTGCTACTTTGCTGAATTCATTTATTAGTTCTGGAAGTTTTCTGGTGGAATTTTTTGGATCTTCTAAATATAGAATCATGTCATTGGCCAATAGTGATAATTTAAGTTCTTCCTTTCCTATTAGTATCCCTTTAATTTCTTTCATCTGTCTAATTGCTCTGGCTAGAGTTTCAAGGACAATTTTGAATAGAAGTGGTGAAAGAGGGCATTCCTGTCTTGTTTCAGTTTTTAGAAGGAATGCTTTCAATTTTTCTCCATTTAGAATGATGTTGGCCTTGGGCTTAGCATACATAGCTTTTACAATGTTGAGGTATGTTCTCACTATCCCTAGTTTTTCTAGTGTTTATTGGGATCAAAATGGACATGTAGACCAAAGGTATAGAATAGTAGATGTAGAGATAAACCCACACAAATTCAGTTATCTCACACTAGATAAAGGCACGAAAAACATTCATTGGAGAAAAGATAGCCTCTTCAACAAATGGTGCTGGGAAAACTGGACATCTATTTGCAGCAAAATAAAATTAAATCCCTATCTCTCACTCTGCACAAAACTTAACTCAAAGTAGATCAAGGACCTAGGAATTAGAACAGAGACCCTGTGCCAAATAGAAGAAAATGTAGGCCCAAATCTTCACCATGTCAGCTTAGGACCTGACTTCCTTACAAGACTCCTAAGACACAAGAAATAAAATCAAGAATCAATAAATGGGATGGAGTCAAACTAAACAGGAAACAATCAAGAATATGAAGAGAGAGTCTCCAGAATGGGAGAAAATCTTTACCACACACACCTTAGATAGAGCACTGATCTCCAGGATATATAAAGAACTCAAAAAACTTAACACTAAAAAAAATCCAAATAATACAACCAATAAATGGGCTAAGAAACTGAACAGACACTTCACAGAAGAAGAAATACAATCAATCAACAAATATATGAAAAATGTTCAATACCTCTAGCAATTAGAGAAATTCAAACCAAAACTAATATTTCATCTCATTCCAGTCAGAATGGCAATTATCAAGAATACTAGTAACAGTAAGTGTTGGTGAGGATGTGGGTGAAAAGGAACACTCTTACATTGCTGATGGGACTGCAAATTGGTGCAACCACTCTGGAAAGTTGTATGGAGATTCCTTAGAAAACTTGGAAAAGAGCCACCATTTGATCCAGCTATCCCACTCCTCAGTCTATACCCAAAGGACTTAAAATCAGCATATTAAAGTGACACAGCTACATCAATGTTTATAGCAGCTCAATTCACAATTGCTAAACTATGGAACCAACCTGGATGCCCTTCAATAGATGAATGGATAAAACAAAAGTGGTATACATACACAATGGAATATTACTCAGCCTTAAAGAAGAATGAAATTATGGCATTTGCAGGTGAATGGATGGAGTTGAAGAATATCATGCCTAGTGAAATAAGCTAATACCACAAAAAAAAGGCCAGATGTTTTCTCTGATATGTGGATGCTTATCTATAATGGGATGGTGAGGGACAAGGGAAGAATGGAGGAACTTTTGATTGGGCAGAGAGAAGTGAGGGGAGGGGAGGGTGTGTGGGGATGGGAAAGATGGCAGAATGATATGGACATTATTACACTATGGATGTGTAAGATTCACAAATGGTGTGACTCTGCATCATGTACAACCAGAGAAATGAATAGCTGTGCTCCATTTGTGTACAATGAGTCAAAACACATTCTACTGTTATGTATAACTAATTGGAACAAATAAAAAAGAAATAAAGTTTTAAAAAGTAGTATTTTTGGCAAGTATTTGTCCACAGAAACCCTGTTTTCCAATTGTTCATAGTTTGAAAACCTGATGAACTCACTTTAATAGTTCTGACAGTGCCTAGGCCAGTGCCACAATATTTTAATTTTTTTCTCCTGACACTAGAGATTGAACCCAAAGGTGCTCTACTACCGAGCTTTATCCCCAGTCCTTTTTACTTTTTGTTTGGGAAAGGACCTTGCTAAGTTGCCCAGGCTGGCCTTGAACTTGTGACCCTCCCGCCTGAGCCTCCTGAGTTGCTGGAATTACAGTGTGCACCATTGTGCCTGGCTATCAGTTCTACAATCTTATAATTTATGTACATTCGGAATACATTTATTACTTGATAAGGAAATTTTCTCTCATTAGTGTCCTTTTTTTCAGAATATGAGAGATTTCTTAATCAGTCTGCAAACCTCTCTTAAAACAGAACATTTTGCTTTCTTCAAGTATGAGGGGGAAAATCTGTTATGAAATTGTTTTGAACTTCTATAGGATAGACCTTGTCTAAAATTTTTCTTTTTCCAATTTCTTCCTTTTATTTCAGTTTAGAGGAAGCAAGAACTTGTACAACAGTAAGGTTTCCAAAAGCATTAACCTCAGATTATCATTAATCTGAGGTTAGTACAAATAATTTTTATTAAGAAGAAACAAGATCACTCCGAGAATCACACTAGGTAATAAATAACAAATAAGCAGACAAGGACAATCTGATGGTCTCAGTCCTTAAGATGACAGTGGGCTAGCAGGATTCAGCCATGGATAATAATGAAGTAGTGAAAAGTGAAACATGTGTCACCAAGTGCATTTAACCATGTTTGATTCTCCAAGTTCTAATTATCTTCAAAACTATACTAATGTTTAGAATTTTTAAAAGAAAAGTGTAATCTTGATTTAGAAAACCGGGTATGTTGATGCTGGGAGTAGACAGATTTAGCTAGGCAGAACACCACCACTGGAGAGCTTGGTAACAAACACACATCTTCAGTTTAAAATCTTAAGTCATGTACTGTATGACTGGCAGATTGAAGACATCTCTGGTCAATTTGCTCTGATGGACTAACTCCTATGTTTAAATCAAGAGCACTTGGCTTGTGTATCATCCCTGTCACTAGTTGTGTGACTTTGCTTACCTTCTCTGACCTTCTGGTCTCTAAGGCAGTGGTGTGTTGGAGCCAGCTCTCCAGAGGGAGCTGATTGCAACAATGTCTTCCTAAATCTGCACTTAGTTGATGTGGTGGTGGTAGCTTAAAATATCCATGCGGAGAATTAACACACCATGGAAAATGACGAATGCTATAAATCAGGCCACTTTTGTTGTTATTGCTGTTTCAGAGAGCTTGCTTTAGTGCACTGTACCACTATCTGCAATCCATAACAATCTCAAAGGAGTTTGAAAACAAAATTTTAATAAATGTAAATATCAAATCACTTTGATTAATAATTTTACCCAACTGAAAACATTACAGTTAACTTGATTATCTCTGAATATTCCTTTAAAAGTGGATTCTAAAAAACAATAGCTCTCAAAATATGACAAGCTTTAGAGTGTATAAATGTCAATAATTCATCTTAGGCTACTTCTGGAAATATTTTAAGTGTTTTCATAAATAGGTATTTTATACATTTTGTTTTTACATTGAAATGAAAGAAATATGTTCTTTTAAGCTGTGTACTTCTTGAAACCTTACCTAATAGTGATTTAGGCATAATTAGAGTAGTAAGGCTGATGCTTAGGAAGATTGCAATGTGCTTCCTAGAATGTGGTGCTAATGTGGTTCATAATTTTCACTCTAACTGATTATGGACTATGCAATGTCATTCTTGGAGCATCCAAAACCCTTTGAGTCAGAGTTCCAAGTACTTCTTGACTTTGACTACTCTAGTTACATTTACAGAAAATTGAGGGGCAACTGTGGTCAGAGATACCAAATTCTTTCTAGAATGTCAGAAAGAACATTGAATTCACAGCTCGGGGAGCAGGGATTTGGTTCCTCAGTGCCCTTCGTAAGTGGATGAACAGGAAAAGTAGTTCTGAGGGGAGATTTATCTCTACTTCAGATAGAGTTTTGTCATTAGCAATATTATACAAATTGCTTTCTTCCCCTTTTCTTCTCATCTCTCCTCCAAACCAGTCCACTGGCATGCCACTTCTCATGATTCTAGAATACACCTGGATTGGACTGTGTTTCAAGTACTCTGCTTATACAGTCAGGATTAATAATGTTTGGTGAACACATAAGAAAATCTGAAAAGAAATTTCTAAGGTATTTTTACAGTGAACTGATGAATTCTACTAAGAAATCAACTGGTTCTACGTCTGGGTCACCATATACTGATGGATTGTTTTGGTTAATTTGAGGATGATAAAATTCCTTCCAGAATCCCCGGCACTCTGCCCCGCCCCCAAAAAATTACTTCCAGAATTGTCTTTCTTGAGTTGTTGGTTTAGAATTTTCCCTGACTTATACACCATTTAAAATTAGTCTTCTATTTTTGTTGACTCTCATTTCCTATAACAAAGTAGTTGATATACATAGCGTAATAATTTTGTTCAAATACACCTACTAATAAAAATATCTTCAGTGTGTAGAAATGTAAACTTGAGCTTGGGTAGTTCTTCTGGCTTAGCAAAAGTCTCTTTCATTGCCCTCTAGTGGCATGTGATGGGTTAACTGTGTTTTTGATGAAGTTAGATGGATTTTTCAATTACTATTATAAGGCTCTCCAAATTTAGGCCACTAGAGTAAAAAAATCCTTAACCATATTTAATTAAAGTTAAGTTATTTTTTTGTCTTCTTCAGATAAGGCTGCCTATATTTGATTTTATTTAAGAACTTGAACTTTGGCTGGACTAATGCTTTAGTACAAGTAGGAGACATTAGTCAGCAGGCCAGTAGACTAATGAACAGAAGAGAATCAAGAAAGGCCAACTGAAAAGTGACTAGACTTCTGTAGTCAGCAAAAATGCGAATGTTAATAATATTGACAAATCTCTAATCAGGTGACAGGGTTTTCTATATAATCTTCATCTACTTTGATGAAATGACACAAAGTTCTTATTAAACACAAGTAAAATTTACTTTGATCTTGACAATGGATAAAGAACCAAATTTTGAATTAAAATATGGACTTTCCAAAGATCAAACTTATTTTAGGAAGCCTATGCTTAGAAATAAATTTTTGGATTCATAAAATGGAGTCTAAGTTAATTTAATTTGATACTGATACTATCAGATTTTACTTTGATACTTAAAGTAAATGTTAAAATAATATGAAAAATCCAATTATCCCTTCCCTTCAATAGCATTGTTAGAATACTCAGAGCACATCCTACCAGGAAGCAGGAAGTACAGGAAATCCAACAGAAGAGTTTGTTTCTCTAAGATTGAAGGTTAATGAGTTTTTAATGTTGTGCATGCAGTCTGATATTGCAGGGAATACAGAATTTCAACCTTTCACCCAATTTGCTTATCACAAGAAATAATTTTGAGTAGAATATGAATGCCTTTTAAAAATAATTTACCAAAAAGAGGCATTTTAGCAGGTGTTAAAACTTACTTTTTCACATTTTCAGTAACTACTGACACTTTAGTTGAATCCTCATCTCAACCACCCATGTTCATTACCAGGTAAAAGTCTTTCTTTCCTCCGGCCACCCATTCTAATAGCAGCGCTTTGCCCTCTTGTCTTCTATAGTCTGCTCATTTTTCAGGGGTTTACCCAGCCTCTGTGCGACTTCTAAGGATCAACCCAACTCACACTGCAATGCCCCATCTCTTAATATCTTTAGGAGGAAATGTCTATATCTAACATCTTACCAAGAAATAATCATAAGAATTATAGTTTTATTGAAATATTTAAGGGTTGTAGCTTTTGTCTCCTTAGACTATAGAGTTCTGAATATACAATAAAACAAATTCTAGAATTGTGACATGTATATCACAGCAAATATATTGTTTTTGATTTAAACTTATTTCATAATAATTCATTAACTTACATTTGCCATATATTTATGATCTATATATCTTCCATATCAGGCCCAGAGTCAGTACTGGGAATACAATGGTAAATGGCCAGGTTTGTTCTCTGTTCTTGCTGATTTGGAGAGACAAGTAAGCAAATAAATGAGCTAAATATTTACAGCCTCTGACAAGAGCTATGAAGGGAAGGAAATAAGCAGAGTCATAGATTATTGGCAGGCAGAGGACTGTTTTCCCATTTCTTCATTTTACAGAGTGCCACTGAAGCAGAGAATGGTCAGCCACATGTCGATGGCCATGGGCCTGCCTATGTTAGCACGGGACTGTTGGAGTTAGAACCTGTGAGGGTCCCTCTACCACATGTTGTCACCAAAGAGAATTCAGTGAATAATTTTTAGTAAATAGTGAAGACTGAATTTCTGTCTGAGGAATTTGAGTTAAAACGTTTGATAAAATCTTCAGGTTATTTTTAAGTCATCATCTGTGTTATTTGCCCATAGAGAGAAAAACATGTCAAGACAACAGAGGCAGAGTTCTGAAATAAGCATGAGGTGAACTTGGTAGAGATGGCAGAGGAAGCTTGTCTCAGAGCAATGAAAAGAAGACTAAGCATTTAGGAAATGGTACTGGGGCAATTAATTGCCATATAGAAAACAAATAAATCTGACTTGACTCTTACCTGGCACTATGCAAAAAAAATTAATTCCCCAAAGAATAAAGATGTATGTGAATGTAACTATAAATTGCTAGAGAAAAGAATTTTTAAATCTGTCTTTATGATGTTGGGGTATCAAAATCTTCTTAGTCACAAAACACCCAAAAGATAAAGGAAAATATTGCTAACATTATTGCATTAAATTTTCCCCCCAAAATTTAACTGCAGACTGGAAGGAATATTTGTAATATATGCAATTGAACAAAGACATAGAATCCAAAACTATCAAAGAATTTATACAAACAAATAGGAAAAATAAAACAGCTCATTGAAATATGGGAGTGTGAATAGTTAAGTCACTGAAGAAACAAGAATGACCAGTTAGCTTGTGTAAAGATGCTTAGCTTCACCAGTAGTCAGGGAAATAAAAAATAAAACCACAAGAGATAGTATTCTCACCCACCAGATTGGAAAAAAATAGACACTATTAAAACTGAAAAGATAGACTGGGGCTGTAGCTCAGTAGTAGAGCACTAGCCTATCATATGAGGCACTGGATTCGATCCTCAGCACCACATGAAAACGAAGCAAATAAAGGCATGCCGTCTATCTACAACAACAAAAAGAAATTTTAAAAAGATTGAAAAGAACATGCAGAAACAAAAAGACTTACTAGGACCTATTATTCAATTCCACCGTACAAATTTTGCAACAGTTTTAAAGAGCTATTTGGTAATACAAATCAATCTTGTAAGATTAAGCACCAGCACTGTTAACAATTCCACTTTTAGGCACAGAGGAGAAACAACTCTTGCACATGAAGTATGTGTGCCTGTGTGTGTTTTTACATGGAATATATTTCATATAGCATTGAGTGAAAATGGTGAGAAATTAGAAACTCATACAAAAGGACAGATACAAAAGGACAGATCAATTTTGAGTTACTTAGGTAATGAATAACCAGATTACATGTATCTCCATGAATAAATTTTGAAAAATTTTTGTAAGAGCAACCTTTAGTTATTTAAATACACATTAAAATACAGGAATCTTTCTCTTTATAAAATTTTATTTCTTCTCATTTCTGCCTCCTAGCTATATATCCCAGCATTAATTTATGCGACAATTGATATGAACTGTTAAAGTAGACACATTTTATTTTTCTAGGTAGTCATGTCACTTATTAGACTGTTACACTCAGCACTCTTAGATATTATCAAGTGATTAAAAAATGGAATATTGAAACTTTAGAACTACACACAGATCTTGACAACAGAATGAAAAGATAATCCTTTACCATTTCTAATAGGTCACTGATATTATGCCACTGGGTAAAATCTGCCTCTTTTAAAAGACACAACCAAGCATTTTGAGATGAGGCAATGTGAAGGAACTAATTAGACCCAAAGTCTATACTTTGTCTTTTGAGTTATTCCAAGTTCAAAATGATAAGTGCAAAATAGGAAGTCATAAACACCCATCAATCAAGTGACCTAGTTATTGACAACTATACTTTTTAAATTCCTTTAACTCTATTTATAGCAAAAGAACTAGAAATGTGTTTTTATGATTCATTCTCATCACATCACAAAGTACAAGGTGAAGATAGGACTTTCTTGGATGAAATTCTAAAGAACCTCACTTGACCTCAAATTATCTTTGAGTAGTACAATTACATGGAACATTACTAAACTTGTTTGGTGAAATTTCAGAGTTCACATAATATTGGGCTTTTAACATTATTTGAGATAAAAGATTTTTCCATTTCTAGTAAAGAGGAGACAGGTAAATTGTATGTTCAGAAATCATTCACACAAAGCTGCAGGTCGTGATGCTGCTTTTGCAGCATAACCTATTTCATTTGGAAAGTGTGGTCTGGCAAAACAATCATTTTCTGAGTGGAACTAAAAGTTGCATGCCACAGGCTTCTCAGTTTCAGCTTAGAAGAAGAGATTTTTGCTCCTGAGGGTAAGGAAGAAAGCAACATGCTTTTAGGGTGGGATGCTACACAGATTCAGGTGCCTGAGTTGTTAATGTAAACCAATTGAGTGACAGGAGCTTAACACAGTCTCTTGACATAGTACACGGTGCAGGAAGATTAACTGGGGAGTTGATGAATCCAATCAGGCGATGAATTGGTTAGGATCATTGGATTTATGGAAGGGAGAAGCCAAACAAGATTCCAAGGCTCAAAGAAAAGAGAAGAAAAATTCAAGACTAAATTTCAGGAATAAGCTAAGTCAGAAGCAGGAGTTTCCAAACTTTGTTGTGTATGAAAACCATCCAGAGAGGATATTAAAAATACAGGTCCTGATACAGATGCTGACTGTGATCCGCTAAATCTGAACCTTTCTGATGGAATGGATTACAGTTATCAGTGTGGTTTTCCTATTTAAAAAGAATCTCTGTAGTAATTCTCATACACAGATGTGTGTTAAAAATTGTGTTGGTATATCAGAACTCTCAGGTGTATTAGATTAGTAAAATATTCCTCTAAAAGCAGTGCCTTTAATAAAGATGTCCACAACCATATAGATGGTTGCCGTCTATATGGCAACCACATCTGCCATCTGTAGATATTTTTATCTCAGTTTCTATATGGTCCAACATATAGTTGGACTTTTGGAAAAATTCTCAATTTTCAGGGTTTTTATTTTCCTCCTCTTAAACTCCAACCTCCCACCCCCGAATCCATGTCTTGCTCAAGGGAAGCATCTGGATTAGTGTGGGCAGTCCATCAGGGGCTTGCCCTTTCTGAGTGGTACATCAAACCATCGTTAAGTTCTGCTGCAGTTCAGCAGATATTTGTGTCTTCTGGTCTGGATTGACTGCTGCACGTGTTGACATGTGGCTAGTCCTACTTTGTCATTTGGTGCATTGTGTTGTTTTGTTGTATTTGTCGTGATGCAGTCATGACTCCTATGAGTCTGTTCTCCACTCCCTCAGCCTTTAGTATTCCACTGTGCTTGTACTCTGTCAGAGGCAGCATCACTGAACCTGGAGTGCTTTAGGTCAAAGCCTCCCAGAAATAGACCTTCAGATAGGGAATTGAATGCATGTGAATTTCAGAGAAAGTACTGCTAAAAGAAACTGATGAAGAGGTGGGGGAAGTAGGATATGGATGAGGGAAAAGCCAATCAAGGTTCCAAGGTCAGGTCATATCTCAGTCTCAACCTGAATCCACAGGAGTTCAGAAGCATAAATCGCACCTCAGAGCTTTCATTTTGCACCAAGGAAGTTGAACTTTTCACTCCTTCATCAGTTACTTATTGGTTATGAGGCAGGGGTGCGGAGAGAGGGTGATTGTTCATAAATTCCTTGGTTCTCTGGCAAGGTTGCTCCTATAGCCCAAAGGCAACCCTCTGCAAAAGATCAAAGATGCAATCTTGGCAGAACAGCAGCCCCTGAGGGATGGATGCACAGAGCCGACAGGATCTGAGTATTTTTGGGCACAGGACCAGCAACATCTGTGACAATCCACCTTGAACTGCATTTCCATAAGTTCACAGTTTTTTCAAAAGCTTACTTGGTCACAGTTACTCCTGGAAAAAAAAAAAAAAAAAAAAAAAAAAGAGGGCTTGATGTGACAAACTTTAATCCCAACTGCCATAGTTTTTCCCATGGCCAGAACTGATTCTTATAATCTCCATTCTCTAACACCCATTTTGAAACACCCTCAGCTAGTGCTTCTACTGTTCAAGTTGATAGCCTGGTGGGGTGAACCAGACAACAATTTGAGGAGTCTGCTCTGGTTACCATGCACTTGTGATTGTTGTACGTGCTTATTCTCAAATTTCTCATGAAAATCACTACTTTATACCTCCTCTACAACCAAGTAAACTTCTATCAGGTGACACTCCCACAGATAACAACTATATACTCTGGGCAAAACACAGAAAAAGAGCCACTTGAAGGCATTGGATAAAACCTGAAAGATGGAAGATTTTGCAGGGAGTGAGCAGCTAGATGAAGGGAATGGTATGCACAAAAGAATTTTCTCATTTGGCTTCTACCCTGGAAGCAGGGATTCTTTCTGTACTCACAGGGCATATGAAACTATAGTAGACAAACTTGGAGTCTCTCCGGCATGAAGAACTAGAGGACCAAGCTTGAGGTTTACAATGCAACACATATCCACAGCAGTTAGAAAGTGCAGGAGGAATCTCAGAAGGGAGGGATCCAGAGAGGAGATACCCTGAATTCTATGCATGAAGTCTGTGTATGTTTATATATAAACTTGAAGAATTTCTGTATAATCCTGAACCACATATGCAGGGGAGGACTTTAACCTACCTGAGGAAGGGCAAAAATACCAACCTAATATTCAAACCTCTTCTTGGAAGACAAAATTTCCAGTCTCAGTCTATCATGCTACTTAATGAAATAAACAAACAATAAGCATCAATGTTCTTTAGAACATTATAACAGAATCCAGAATCTTCATGACGTATATTCATAAGGTCCTCGATACAATTCAAAATAACTTGGAACATGGAGAACAGAAAAATGCGACCCATTATCAAGGGAAAACACAATTAATGGGGACTGACCCTGTGATAAAAAATATTTTAGACTTAAAATTTAACAGTTTTATAACAGCTATTATAATGATCCTACCAGGAAAATATGTTCATAAGGGATTTAAATACAGGAAATCATAGCAGAGAAATAAAAATTATAATAAAGAACCAAATGGAAATTCCAGAATTAAAAAGATACATATACATCTGTAATAAAGTTGTTAATGGGACTAGCAAGAGTTGCTGGGACCAAAACCCAAGGCCCGTTACATAATAGCAACACTAAATTATTTTTTCCTGGAGTAAATCATGAGTGTGTTTTATTGAGCTTTGACTTTGTTGTTAGGGAAGAGATGCTGAAATGTATAAAAGGAGTGTATAAAACTATCATGGGTAGACTCAGGATAGCCTTAGAATTTTGCTAAACAGACAACATAGCAGGATTTCTAAGATGTGAATAACCCTGAAAGTTTATAAATACCTTAAATATTCCCTTATAAGATTGGTCTGACTGTGGATAGTTTCCACACAGATTGTAGCATATTTAAGTTTATTTGTTTTTGAGAATAGTCAATATAGAAACATGTATTTTAAAACCATATGCATATGCAGAGAAAATTCACTGCAACTTTCACCCTAAGATTTGGCATCAGTTTTGGAGTTAGTTATTGAAATCTTTGGGTCCCCACTTAGCCAAATGGCTTTTAGCTTCAGTTTTCTTATATAAAAAACTGAAGGCATGGATTAGTTAGAAATCTAGAAATTTCACTCTCTCCCAGTTTTAACATACTGATTCCATTGTAACAGATACCACTAATTGCCTACCCAATAGTCTGTCCTTTCTCTTTTTTCTATTACTGTATTATACATAATAATTGGGTTCATTTTGACAAAATCATACATACATGCAATATGATTTCCTCCATTTCAGTCCCTAGTGCTCTCCACCTTCCCCTCCACCTCCCCTTCTCCCTATTCTCCTTCTTCTATTCTACTGGTCTTCTTTAATTTGTTTATTTATGTTTGATTGGTGTTTATAGATACACATAAAGGTGGAATTCACTGTAGTATATTTATACATGCACACAGTGTGGTTCTGCTAAATTCATTCTGCATTTCTTCTCCTTTTCCATCCCTCCTCCTTCCTTTTCAACCTCCTTCTTCTACTCCACTGATCTTCCCTATATTTTTATGATAATTGATTCTTCCCTTTTCCCACTTATTTTTCCCTAGCTTCCACATATGAGAGAAACCGTTCAATCCTTGATTTTCTGAGTCTGGCTTATTTCACTTAGCATGATGTCCTCTAGTTCTATCCATTCACTGGCACATACCATAATTTCATTATTCTTTATGATTGGGTAAAACACTGTGTTTGGGTGTGTATGTGTGTGTGTGTGTGTTTATAAAATATTTTCTTAATCCATTCATCTGTTGACAGGCATCTGAGTCAGTTCCAAAATTTGGTTATGTGAATTGTACTGCTATAAATATTTATGAGCTTGTGTCACCATAGTGTACTGATTTTAGTTCTTTTGGATAAATACTCAGGAGTGGGCTAGCTGAGTCATGTGGAGTTTCCATTCCCTGTATTCTGAGGACTCTCCATCCATATTGCTTTCCAGAGTGGTTGTACTAGTTTGTAGTCCCACAACAATGTTATCAGTGTACTTTTCCCTTTACTATCCAGCATGAATTATTGTGTTTTTGATAATCACCATTCAGACTGTATTGAGATGAAATTTTAGTGTAGTTTTGATTTGCATTTCCCTGATTGTTAGTGATGCTGAACATTTCATATATTTGTTGGCCATTTATGTTTCTTCTTTGAGAAATGGCTGTCTAATGTCTGTTTTGACATTTATTGATTGGGTTATTTATTTTTTGGTGTTAAGCTTTTTGAGTTCTCTATATATTCTGGATATTAATCCCCTGTTAGAGGAAGAACTGGCAAGGATTTTCTTCCATTCTGTAGGTTCTCTCTTCACACTCTCTCTTCACACAATTTTCAGAAGGTTTTTAATTTGATGTCATCCCACTTATTGATTCTTGGAAATTATAAATTTTGATTATGACTGGGGTCAATTATCCCTGTCAAGATGGTAATCTCTTTTTTGCTTACTTGTCTACTGTGGTAAGGAGTTCAAGATACCCAATGGCAACCAGAGTTTCACATTTAATGGGACTTATTTTTGCATGCCTTCCAGAAATTAGAGCTTCAGAAGCTAATGATGAAGAAATTGTGTGGCATAAGATCAATAAGTCCTTCTGTCACATATCTACTGCTGCACATTCTTTATTATAAAGTGGGTCCTTTGCTCCAAGGTGATACTATTCAGGATTCTATATATATATAAGATATTCTGTTCATGTTGAAGCACTGTGATCAGGCAAAACAATTCCTTTCTCTTTTTCAAACTTGATAAAGAAGATGTTCTTCCCTTTTTAGGATGAAAGGCATCCAATGGAATTAAATAGCTACAAATCAGCATTTTTGTTTTCTCAAGTGATGGTAGTATATTAGGGATTCAACATTGCTCTCTTCTGCAGACCAATTGGACAGAGTATTTTCATTATCCTTACCTAGCCAATGGCTAGCTTCCAACCCTAACATCATAGCTGATCTGTTTATGTATACATTGCACAAGCACCAGGGTAATCAAGGACAAATGCCAGCTAATTTGATGAATCATCCTTTTCACCTAATTGGCCAGTATTTCTTTTGCAATGAATGTTCTCCAGCGGGCATCATGGTATAATACAAGCATCCTTCTCTGCTACTTCACAGATCAAAAATCTAGTATCAGGATGTTATTAGAGCCTTAGTATGTTTATTTCTTTTTCTTTTTTTGGGGGGAGCAGTACTGGGGATTGAGGTGATTAACCACTGAGTCACAACCCTAGCCCTTTTTAATATTTTATTTAGGGACAGGGTCTCCCTGAGTTACTTAGAGCCTCACTAAGTTGCTGAGAAGCTGGTTTTTGAATTTGGCATCCTCCTGTCTCAGCCTTCTGAGCCACTGGGATTATAGGCATATGTCACCATGCCCAGCAGTATGTATATTTAATTTACTCATTCAGGAACCAGAAAAATGGTGTGTGAATGAGTCTGTGGGTCCATGTGACATTCTACGTGTTGGACCTAGGCCAGGGCTCTATTTACTTACTTAATACCAGGATGCTTATACTCTAATTGGAGAAATGGAATAGTGCTTTATATCCATGGTATTGGGATCAGTTCAGTCCCAATCACCCATATAAGACCTGTGTGTTTATTTTCTTCAAATATGAAATGACTCAGGTAAATGGCTGCAGGTTCCATAGGAAAGGACAGAATCACTACTATTAAAGTGTATTGTAGTACTGCATCTTTCTTCCTTAGAGTGACCAGTAATTTTTCATCTTTGAATTCGAGATGTAGAAACTGGATCAAGTATGGAATTGAACAAATTATCCTAACTTTCAGTTGAGGTGGTTGATATCAACATTCTTGATCTCTCTCTCCCTTTTTCTCTCTTCCCCTTCTCTCACCTATTTCCATTGGCCTTAGAACACAGTTATGTGTTAGCCATTGCCATAAACTCTGGGTGTTGGGACCACTGGATGCCATTTTGACCTTGCTGACCATTAGGACTATTCCTTCTACTTTACCTCTGATGGTTAAAGTCTGACATCTGAGACATTCATACTTATTATTACTAAGAAACGCAGATCTAGAAGAGCATCTACTAACAGTCTTAGCCCTTATAATACAGTCACTATGGACTTTTCAATGATAATGTGAGACTCCCTCACCAATATATTCTTTTACTTTAGTAAAAAGAAATACTCATCATGTAGCTTTGGGATTTTGAATTGGTGAATATTCATGATATGTGAAAAAGCATGATACACACTACAATCTCAGTCACAAAATGGGATATTGGATACGTATATGCATGACCAACTATACAGGGACACGTCCAACTAAGCTGCTTGTGACTGGATGACTTTGTTCTTTGCTTGTGTTTTTATTTTTCCTGTAATACACACATTAACTTTTAAAAAATACACACTATTTTAAAAACATAAAACTAAACAAACAAACAAAAAAGAAGTAAATAGAGTATCCTGTAGGTCTTCCTGAACATAGTCAACTGATGTGTTCTTTTTATTTTTTATTTTTTTTCCCCGCGGGATGTGGGGAGTGTTATATATTAGCTAAATACTAGCATGTTCACTTCTTTGACCCTTTTGCTCTCTTCTTCCATACTGTACCAAGTTGGTCCTAGCATTTTCCTATTACTTGGCATATACTATTTTTTTTTACTTTTATTAATTTGTATTAATTGTACATTGATAGTTTTTACTGAGGCATTTCCGTACATCAATGTATTATGCATTGATCATGTTTGTGCTCCTTTCTGCTTTTTCTCACCCCTACTTCCCATTCCTGGCCACCTCCCCATTCCCTAATAGTTCATCTTCTACTCTCGGGTCATCTTTTGTTTTTCAAAATTTCTGCATATGAAAGAAAATACTCAATAAGGTTTGTCTTTTTGTCTGACTTATTTCACTCAACATGATGTCCCTTAGTTTCATTTATTTTCCTATAAATGCCAGGATTCAATTCTTCTTTATTGTGTATATATATCATATTTTCTTTATCCATTCATCTATTGATGAACATCTAGGCTGACTCCAAGTCTTGGCTGTTTTGAATAGCGCCACAGTAAATGGGGCATGCAGATATCACTTGTATGCTGATTTCATTTCCTTTGGTATGTAAGCAGGATTGGTATAGCTAGATCATATGGTAGTTCTATTTTTAACTTTTTGAGGAACCTTAATAATGTTTTCTATAGTGGCTGTACTAATTAGTATTCCTACTAATAGTATAAGGGTTTCTTTTTCTCCTTATCCTCACCAGCATTTGTTATTTTTTCTTTGTTTATTGTTTGTTTGCTTCATAATGGCCACTCTGACTCAGATGAGAAGGAATCTTCATGTAGTTTTGGTTTGCATTTCCCTGATGGCTGCAGGCTATATTGAGCAGAGTGAAGAGACAAACCTACAGAATGGGAGAAAATCTTTACCAGCTATTCATATGACAGAGGTTTAATATCCAGAAATACAAAGAACTCTAGAAAACTTAACCAAAAAAACAAACAATCCAATCAAATAATGGGCTAATGACATGAATGGATGTTTCTCAAAAGACATACATATGATCAGTAAGTATATGAAAAAAATGAACAATTTTTTGTAGGAGCATGGGCCAGGAGCTATGGCAGAAGCTTATGAGATTAAGATCCAGAGCTCTTTTTCAGAAAGTTAAATCATTAGTCAGAGGATTTTATCCTTATTTCAATAAACTTTACCTTATTCAGCTTTATGTTCTAACTCCTCCTCCTTTGCCATCTAACACACTGAAGATTCCTTCTAGGACTTACTTTCCTAGTTTATTTTCAGGTCCTGACCGTTAGGTCCTGAAAGTCATTCATTCATTCCTTAATCCCTTTATCTTTAGCCTTAGAAATGGAAGTTGATCTTGAAAAGGACAGCATTTTATCACCAGGTTTCTGTCTTGGTTAAGTCATCTGCATCTGCGTCCTCTAACAGATCCAGAGGTTTCCAATAAATCTGTGGGCATGTGGTTGTCATGTGCATTTACCACATATTCTTATCCCAACTCTTAGGCCTAGGTTAGCTTTCTCAGAAGCAGCTGTCAAGCCAAGGACTAGATTCCAAGTGATTTATTAAAATAGTGCTCCCAGGAGAGAACAATAAGAAATTGGAAGAATTTGGAGGCTGAAGGAGAAGAAGATTGTGCACAATTTCAGCTGAAACTCCAGGTTCAGATGGATCCCAGGGGACATATATGTTTTACCTTGGACTTTGTTCCTCTTGAAGCAAGAAAATGGAACTTGGTACTTCTCTACTGACTAGCATCATTGGAATTGAGGCACTCTGAAGGTATTGTACATTTCTTTTCACTTTTGGCTCATCACAGGAACACCCCTCTGAAGGCAAATGGGTTCAGAGTATAGGAAAGCACACAAAATCTGGGGGATCAGCACAGTGGGGAGAGATCTGAAAGGATCCAAGATGGGCACCCAAAGCACCTGGTGTAGAAAATCCTCTAAGAAGCTTACAGTAGGGAAGCAAGGTTTCAACATACAGTGTTTTTAGATTTCCTCAGACCATACTGTCTATATCTAGGACTTCCCCAGTCCTCAATGGTTAACCTTGAGTTTGAGGAGAAACAAGAGTCAGACATTACATCGAACACCTTGTCCTTCTCTTAATTTCTCCGATTTTTCCCAGTACCAGAGAGACTTTTCTGTTTCTTTTAGGACCGTTGTCTCTGTGTCACATTTTCTTTATTATTCTAATGCATACAGGAGAAATTGTGCACTCTTAATCCCCTATGGCATGACACCATATTTTCAAAAAGCCATACCCTGTATCTTTAAGAAAATCATTTTCTGTTTCAATAAAATCTTGCTCTAGCAAAGTAAAGATGCTTGTCTCAACCTGATGTCTTATATTGGCCTAAAAAATTCTATTTTCAAACTTTAAGCCAAACGATGACTCTTCTGAACTTGGCTGAGTACCGCTGCCCCTTGAAGCAGCAGATGCCATTGATTCAAGAGGTAGTGCTGCCAGGGGGCAAGTGAGACAAACAAAATGCTGGGTTGCCAGCTCAATAATGTCATTCCTGTCAAACAAATTATTGTGATATTATTGAGCATTCACAGTATTTCTGAGCTATATAGTGTTATAATTCTGCTCATGCTTTGTAGAATTTCTTTCTTGTGTGCAGTGAGGCATATTCCATTGTTTTCTCTCTGACCTCCCCTTTCTTTTTGCCTCCAGTATCTCTTCCTAACCCTCTCACCTCCAATTAGTTTTTTTTTCCTCTTAATTTCCTTAGGGCTGGGAAACCAGAGAGACAAGCACATTGGATTTATAGTTTAAAGAATTTTAACAATTTATATGGGAGATTGTCTTTATTCACAGCATATGAATGGCCTCTTTGTAAAAACTCATGACAGAAACTCCAGGTTCTCAGGGATATGTGTCCATGGGTGTGTGTGTGTGTGTGTGTGTGCGCACCCCAGTCATTTAGATCATTTTGTGGCTATAAGAGTCATGGGCTTGTGTATGCTTGGGTGTGTTTGATTTTGTTCTAGATACTTTTGAATAGATTACTGTGTTGAAGTTGCCTGAAATATGGCCTTTTATAAATGGGGAGACTCTATTCTCAACATCATGATATTACATTAATTCACTAACTCTCCATATTGCATGAATTAAAGAGACTCACACATGAAAAATTTTATAACTTGTCATGTAAACATTTATTCAAGGACCCAGCTTACTACATGCCCTTTGAGAGAGAAAAAAAAATGAAGAAGAAGAAATAAAAAGAACCAGTTTAATTTCTGGGGAAGAAGCAAAGAAAAAGGAAATGTAAAATGTTCTGGGAATGCGAATGGGCAAACCAATAGGACAAGCAAATTAACAGGCCATGTGTGAGGTTGACTGCACATGTGGGGTCTATGACTTTCAATTAACCAGACCACACTGGGACATCTGGTGCTCCGAGTGTGTTACATTATTACCACAGGTTTCCAAACTGGAAGGCTGCTCTGTTTTCTTAAGTTTTACTTTAGGAAAATACTTTCATATTCTCCAATGGAAAGAACCACATCCAGGGTTTATCATAAGATGACTATTCTTTTTGCATATGTACAGTGGAACCATTGGCATGATATTGAGATAATTTCACTATTGTTGTAACTGAGGTGTGCATATGGATTCTGAGTAAGCCTGAGGAAGTTAGTTGACTTTAGGCTAAAAGTTATGGTCGTGGGTGCTGAACTGGTGAGATGGAGGTCATTTAGCAGATGTGAGTGAGAGGTAGGGAAGTTCCTGCTGAAATGAATCAGAACTCTTAGGTGGTTAGCTGTATTGTCAGAAGACATCTTTCTGCAGTAAAACATGCTAGAAAACATCTTTCTGTCAGCCTCCTTACTCTTTTCTGGATCTTTTATTTCTCATTTTTGTTTATAGTTTTGACCTAGAACATAGAGGATCTGTTTCTTCTTTTGGGGCTTTGATTAATTAATAATATCAATGAGTCTTTGTTACTACATGTAAAAAAAATAAAGAATTTAATAAAGAATATTCAAGTGGAATCTTTGTCATTTGTTCCTAACACTCTCTTTTCATTTAATCTCTCCGGAAGATATAGGTCATGGGCTCCAGAAAGAAAGTGGCATGAGTTGTAAGATTCCTCTTACAACATTTATAGTAAGCTATCTATGGCAGTGGAGGCAGCACAGGAAGAACAGAGTATTGATGTAAACATAGAAAAATTTTCATGCCTCGGCTTAGATCTTGCAAAACAAAATTAAAGGACTAGTTATATTTTAATGTGAAATCTTAGCATTCAACTATGAGTGATGGTTCAATAACTGAGAGTCTGGAATGTTAATATGTGACCATTAAGTTAGGTGTTTATTTTGGTGGTATTTCAGTATAAAGGAGAGCTTCATGGTTATTCATTTCAAAGGGTGCATTTGGTTAGGAAATGCTTTGTTTTTAGAGGAGGATCAATGCAGTGATGAAGTACCTGTCTGATAGATTACTGAGAAGAAGAAGAGATTAGCAGATTTCCATCCCTTCCTAACTTTTGTTTACTTTAAAGGATCAGAAAGAACAGTTACATGAGTCTTGCAGACTACCACAGCCATGCTGAGGTTTGAAGGCATTAAATGTTAAGTAGCGAATATGACAACACAAGTTTTATGGCCCACTTTTGACATGAAGTGGAATATCATGCACAGACTTCAACCTGCAAAGTGTGGGCTGGGCTGGTATGACCTGTGTGGACAAGCATCAAGTGCTGTAACTGCAGGGACAGTTGGATACATCTGCTGCCTTTACTCATGTAATGACACAGAATGAATGCATATGACATTCAGTTTCCCTGAAGAGCCAACCCCTGTTCTGCCTTTTGTCAGATCCCTGCAATTTATAGCCAAGGAACAAATTGAAAGGATCCTCAAGAGCAGCAGCCTTGAGGCTCCTCTTGGCAGTTTTTTTTTTTTCCCCACTATATTTCACCCATAACTGCATCTCTCTTTTCTTTCTTCCTCTTTTCTTTATGAAAGTACTCTTATGATTTTCCATTTCAGAGTTCCTTGCTCTGACTATGGGAAGTTTTCTCTAGATACAGTTCCTTAAACCTCACTCTGTAAGGTGTCTTCACAAGACAGAGACCTCAAGCTTTCCTTTTCCTTTCCTTTTTTTTTTTTTCCTCCTGTTATGTTATGTTCATGTTCTTGTCCAAAAAATATATTTATATTTGGAGGCTGGGATTATAGTTCTTCTAAATGGATGTAGTATATGTGCATGTTTAGCCCAACCACAAGGCATGTGTGGAGAGAAGACAAACATCCAGGTGGTTTATAATGCACAGCTGTATAATTCTGAATACTTGGAAAGCTACTGGAACAAGAGCTCTAAGGTCAGGACAGCAGTGTGCTCTTTTTGGCTTTACTCTAGTGCTGTTGTATGAGAAGATTCGCTCACATCCATGTTATGGGAAGAGGGAGTTAGGGAGACTATTCACAAACTTCCTTGTCTCTGAGGGGAGCAGTTTGTTGGATGTTGAGGGAACACCTCTCTGCTGTCCACTTATATGGCGTGACTGCCATTTGTCCTTGGGGCACCTCCATTGGCACTTCTGCTATGGGTTCAAGTTTTTTAACTCCTTCTGAGTAGAATTCTCTCCTGTGGATGGATACTTTGTCCTCTCCTTTGGATTGTGGGTTCTAGAAGTCTCCAGAGCTCCTGCATTGAAGATGATGTATCTCACAGTATTGGACTGAGTTTGACAGAAAAAGTGGCTCTCTGGAGCACATTAGAGCCATTTCAACTGGGAAAGTATAAAAATAAATACTATTTAGGAGCAATATTAAAAAAACCCCTTCATTCCTCTTTTTGGAGCTCTATGTTGGAGGAAAAGGATTTATTATAGGGGTTGTCAGGTATGGAGATGAGCTACAGGTGGAGCAGGTAGTGGGTGGGCCTAGATTTGCCAACATTACTTAGCACATGAGGGAAAGGAAGATGGCTTTACGAGTGGGCTCCAACCTCTGGATGACACCTCTCTTGTTGAAAGAGGCACTTCTAGAATTCCAGTGTGTCACAGAGAGCCTTGCAGGGAGGGCAACTCAGGTTCTAAGTACTTTCAGCCTTCACTCTGTAATCTGGAGAGCTTCTCCTCTGGCTCAGGAGGAGTAGGTGATGGAGTCAAGCCTGTCAAGACAATAAAAGCTTTTTCAGGATCACGATGTTAGATAAACAATTTTCCTTCTGTTCCCTGTCCCATAAATTCTGTGCTGACTCTGACTTTTTTTTGTGGATATCTCAGAATATAAAATCTTTTATTAACTTCAAAGTAACGAGACCTATTCATCTAATTGATCACCCCCTCCACAGTACAACTCTCTAAAGCAGCAAGGTAGGGTAGTGGAAGGCAGAAGTTACTGTGTGTGTGGAAATCAGTCAGTGAATACAATATTTGACTTCTAAAGGAACATGGCCTTTCAGATTAAAATAAAAATACTTCAATGAAGTGTTGATATTTAAGATTTTCTTTCTAAAAAAAATTGGAGTCTAAGAAGTGCCATATTTTCCTCTTCCAAAGACTTTTCAGTACAGTTACCTGGCAGAGAGGGAGAGAGCATGCAAACTAAAGAAGTACTACCTTGGCAGACATCAGCATGAAGATTTCTCCTTTGGGATGCTCCTGTATTTGTGTAGTTCACTATCATTATTTTATAATTATAAGCAAAGCAGAAGTCACGTTTTGTGGTACCTATTTTGATGGTTACCTTCCATCTCACATTCCTGTCCTCCCCACGCAGTTAAACTTCTTCAGGCTGAGAAGCATTTGCACTGTTGCTTAGAAAAAATATATGCCGAAAATGAAGGATGCTTGGCTTTGTCAGAACTGATTTGCTGCCTCACATGGGGAAAAAGCAAAAGAACAATTTAGTTAACTTCATTTTAGATTATGAATCTCTTCAGTGAATATTTCAAAAATAAATAGAGAATACAGGTCTTATTTCTTTGTGTTTCAATGCCTGAAAGGGCCTGGGTTTCTACAATCCCATCTCTAATTAACATAATAATATGGGAATAAGATTCGGTTTTGTAAGTAAGTGTCATGGGAAAGAGAGTGTGTTTAGCTAAAATTTGAATGTGTAATGATAGTATTTAAGTACAACTTGACACATGTCATGAGAATACATGGAAAATATTTGGTAAAAATTTTATCTGAAAAAGACTTGCCTCACTCTACACTTGGTTTATTCTGCCTTATTCATATCAATATTCTTTCTGTGAGTCATGCTCTTTAAGAAGATTTGCTTTAGTCCATATGTTTCATTAATTATTATAAGATTATGTTTGGTTCTAATCTCCATCCTTAATTTATTATTTTATATATTATTAATCAATATCTATTAACCCCACTACATGCTTGACACATCTTTGAAACAGTTCCTCCCCACTCCCATATTATATACATAGTGGATACCATCCAGTTGTTTTGGCAGAATGTCTTAGTGGTACAGACCATGAATGACTTGAATCCACATTAATAGGTCATTGCTGAATTAAATGGGCAGGAAAGTTTTGTGCAAGTTATTGAGCATGAGGTGGGCCTTAAAATATAGGTGAGATTTGGAGATCAATACACCTGTCTGTGCATATATCTCTTTAGAGTTTCTAGGTGTTTTCACAAGCAATGTTTGTTTTAATCCTCTTCTGTGTGCTGTGAAGAAAGTACCCCTGCCTCCAAGTTAAGAAGCTCAGCAGAGATAAATTAATTTTCCCCATGACATGGAGAACCCTGGAATCCTGGACCTGTAGCCAGAGATTTTTCTTTTCTTTCTTTGTTTTTGTTTTTGTTTTTGTCTTGGGGATTGAAACTAGTGGCATTTTACCACTGAGCTACACATTCCCAGCCCTTTATTTTTTTTTTAATTTTTATAAATTTCGAGACAGGTTTTCACTAAGTTGTCCAGATTGACCTCCAACTTGCCATCCTGCTACCTCATGCTCCCACGTAGCTGGATCACATGGTTAACAGGCTTGCACCCAGCAACAACCACAGACTTCTAATTTAAATCTCTTTTTCCTCTATCATGGTTGCTTTTAGATTTAAAAAATTCCATAAAGGGAAAGGTAACTGACATCAGGAATGACCTAGAGATTGTTCATAAAGTCTTGTAGTCATTTAATTCTAGATGTTATATAGACACCAAAGAATATTGCAGTGGACTTTTTAAATAAAATGATCCTGTGATAAAAGTCTAATTTAATTCTTTAAAATGGAGATGATCTTCAGAAAATATTAGCATAGAACAAGTGCTTAGCAGAGAGACTGACATGGGTGTAAAGCCTGTATGCTTCTTTATTGTCAATTCACTTTCCAAGTTCCACAGAAATGTCTCCTTTCTTCCTTTAGACTCACTTCTAATTACCTTTTTTTTTTTTCTTTTTGGCGGTGCTGAGGATTGAACCCAGGGTTTTAATACTTGACAGGCAAGCACTCTACCAACTGAGCTATATCCCCAGCACTTAGACTCACTTCTATATGTATAAATGTCTCCTTTCTTTCCCTTAACTCTGCATACATAATTATGTTTCCTTATCAGTTTTCCTATTACATATTAAGTTGATCAATAATAATAATAATAATAATACTATATACAGCCCTAAGATGCCTCATGATGCATGAATATATACCTATATTTGTCTATCTATGTATTTATCTGTATTTTATAATACTTCCTAGATCATACACTGTTTTAAGTAATTGACAATTATTCCTTCATTTGATCTTTGCAATAAGCCTCTTAGGTTGCTTTATACCACTAGTTTGCTGGTGAGGTATTCAAAGCACAGAGCCTGATTGCTCTGGTATGAATGTTTGTTCCCCCTAACTCATGTATTGAAATTTAATCTGCAACGCGATGTATCAGAAGGTATCAGCTTTGGGAGGTGATTGGGTCACGGAGATTCTGCTTTTCAAAATGTGATTAGTACCCTCATAAAAGACCTGGAGGGCCCTTTACTTCTGCCATGTGAAAACATAAGTAGAAGGTGCCATCTTTGATGCAAAGAGAAAGTCCTTCCAGACACAGAATCTACTGATTGATCTTGGAATTCCCAGGATCCAGAAATGTGAACAACAAATATTTTTTTTGTGCGTTCGAATTAGCCTGAGATACTTTGTTATGGCAACTGGAATAGACTAAGATTCAAGTACACTGGCAGATGTCTCTCAGCTAAGTAGAATAGTGGGATTCAAATTCACACATCTTTCTGTCGCCTATGTTTAAATCACTATTTTGTGGGCTTCTCAAATCATCTCTATTTTATCATCATTTGATTGTCCCAGATAAACTATCAACTTGTAAGCTTTTTGTCTTTTTCATGTTTTTGTTCAAAAGTTGACATACTATATGGAACATAGAAAAGTGTAATCTGGGAAACATAGAAGTCAGGCTATCTGGGAAAGAAGTGCGATCCTACATGACTTCAGCATGAAATTCCAGGTAGAGTGGGGTGGGCCTAAGTGGAGGCAAAGGGACAAAAAGAAGTGTAGGTAGGTTCCTGCTGGGAAAGCTTTCTATTCTATGATAATCATTTTGTATGAAAATGAAATAATTGCAGAGCTTCAGTCAAAAGATGACATGGTAGCCAGTGAGCACAAGCTGTGATCCCAATACAGGGATTACAGGGAGACTGAGGCAGGCGGGTTGCAAGTTTGAGGCCAGCCTCGTGTGATCCTAAGCAACTTAGTGAGACCCTGTCTCAAAATAAAAACTAAAAAGATCTGGGTATGTGGCAGAGTGGTTAAGCGCCTCTGGGTTCAATTTCCAGTACCAATAAATAAATAAATAAATAAATAAATAAATAAATAAATAAGATGACATTCTAGAACCTTAGTTGGCAACAGTGTGATGTACTTCTGAGAAAGGAAAAAAACAAAACAAAACTGGAGAACAGGGCATTAGTGAGTACATTCTCATAACATTTCAGGAAAGAAATGGGAAATTGGGGCAAAGATATTAGAATGGAGATGGAGAGGAAACAAGAGAGTTGAGAGCCATTTAGAAGAGGGAATCAACAGAAGTTCATCCAGGACCATAGGAAAGGGAAGAATTAAGGTGCTTCAGGAAGTAATTGTGTTCCCATAGCTTAATAGGGTTTATGGTAGGTATGATGTGGGAAGGAAAGATAATGATTCTAATTTGTTCATAGTTAGGTTGTGGTAACTTTAAGAGGTATACACAGCTTGCTGCCTAGGAGTTTTTATATAGTTAGGAATGGTGCTCTGGCATTTAGGAGAAAGATGCACACTACAGGAAAATTTTGAGTGATATCATTTCTTAAATGATAAGTGAAGTTATAGGGATGATTTAAAAAATATATCTTGCTCTGGGAAAAAAAAAGAAAGAAATCAAAGCAAGAAGTCCTTTAAATTATTTATATTTATGGAGCTGATAGAAGAAAACCGACTGTGGAAACCTGGAAAGAACTTCATGTTTTGGGCAAAACAAGCACAAACCATCCCTCGAAATCCTAACCAACCAAAACTCCACCACAAAAACCACACACACACACACACACACACACACACACACACTTAAAAATGCCCATTCTGTAAAATGTTCTAGGTCAGAGGTTATAGAACTATGGACAGTAAACTAAATCTGGCATGCCATCTGTTTTAGTAAATAGAGTTGTGTTGGATCAGAGCCACACCCATTCCTGTGTGTCCTCTACGGTTGCCTTTGCACCCAAACAACAAAGTTCAGCAGTTGAGACAAGGTCAGCATGGTTGCACAGCCTGAAATATTTACCATCTGACCTCTTACCAAAAAGGTTTGCCAACATGTCTTAGATATAAAACAAAAGGAAAAACAATTATCAGATAAAATAAAGTTTCCACTTTCTATTTAGAGCTATTTTCTACAATGCTTCTATAAACAAAGCCATCCATAAATAAAAAATGAGCACTGCATGGGGTAGGATCAACGGCAGCAACAGAGATGATGGATGGAGGGATGTATGGATGAATGAACAGGTAGACTGACGGATTTCTCCAACGCGGTCCCTGAAAATAGGAGGAGAGCAAAGCACTTCAGATTTACCCTATAGGAAAGGCATTCTGAGGGAGAGAATGGGTCAGCTGTCTTCCTTCACATTAAAAAGGAGAGTCTTATCATCCATTCATGTCAGATCTTTGAAATTTTCACTTATTCTTGGCTCCTTCCATCTGAAGACACCGTTTTATTCAGCTTCATAAATCACACTAGAAAAATACAGTCAAGAAAAAGCCTTGCGTTATGGACTCATTCAATTAAACATTCTGGAGGGCATGATTGCTTTAGGCCTGAAAGTGGAACAACATCTCAGTAGAAATTAAAAACATAAAGGAATGTGTTCAGGTAATTGCTTATTAAATTTTCAAACCCCAATGACAATAACAAGTTTAAATTGATTGCTCAATATGTTTAAACTAGATGATGCTGAATGTACGGCTGAGCTGCACCAGTGAGGCCTAAAGTAAACCTTATTGAATAGTTAAGTACAGCAGAACCTTCATGCCCCTGGGGGCCTGCAGAGAATTCAATAAGGCTGGCTGAGATAGTCCAAATTAAATTGGTTAGTAGCAAGTGCAACTTTTTCTAGTTTGTTGTGACCCTTAGCTTAGAAGGTTTCACATCAGCTGTGGGTTTTAGCAAGAGAAAGTGAAAGCACTCATATTCTTTCCTCCACAGTACATTTCAAAGTCATTCATTGTTTTCATGCAGGAGTCTCTGCTGGTTCCCCACTTCTTCTCCTCACCACTTATGCATACATTGGAAACCTACAACAGTTAAATTAGAAATGAATTTGTCTGGTCTTCTGAAATGGTTAAGCAGCATACATATTGCTTTGACAAGGAGACTTGAGTGTCATTGTTAGGGACAGTTCCATAAATATTCTGATTATCCTCTGTTTAGGAAATTCCTATCTCAACTTTAATATAAGATAGCTTCACTTAACTAGAATTTTTAAAATTAAGATTCTCCTGCTATCATACATTTATTACAGATTCTATACCCTCTATGTCTAAAATTTAATGTCTAAATTTTTATCTTCACTCTTCCAGGAATGTCATGGAATAAGCACAGATTCAGAAATTTTCCTACATTATTTATAGCTATTGTTATAGTGCCATATACCAGTCAATGATGTTCCAGAGTGAAAAATCTAGAGACATTTCATCAAATATGAAAACGATGATTGTATTATGCTCTTTATTCACTATAATCTGTAAGCTAAAGCAGGAGAGTAACATGGTTTATTTTCAACATAAGTTGACATGAGACCTGAGAGTCTTCATTCATAAATGAGAAAACTCAGTTACCTGGAGCATCCCACTCCCCTTGGTTAAACTGGGACTTGGTACCAGGTATTTTTCTATCTTATTTTTTATACTTGGAGAGACTGGAAATTGAACTGTGAAATATAGACAAGGCTGATCTGTATATGGTCTCTGTGATGGGGAAGTTTATTGTACACACTTGGAGACTCTTAAAAATTGAAGAGTAAAAATACATCAAAGGAAAAAGGAGTGAGGGCAAGGGTGGACTAGAGAATAGTTGTTTGGATGAAGGGAAATAGAAAAGTAATAGGTGCTCTAAAGAGGAGAATTGTGATACATACAAAACTTCTGAAGAGAGTTTCAAATCAAAACTGGTGTTGCTGGAGTCCCCTTTTATGATCTAAGCATGTGATCATGCCCACATATGAGTGAAAAATCTTAAGAATCAAGTTCTCCCAGGTGAAAAGTTTCTTTGCTTTATAACCTACCTTACAGACATTTTCTGGATAGTATGTAACAATAAGTCCATCTGGTCTTTGCCTACACATACGAGTCACTCTCACAACCGTCCATCCACAGATGCTCATTGTATGCTGTGAAATATTAGTTAGTGAAGCTGATTATGCTGCAGTAACAAACAACCCCCAAACTCTAAGTAATAAAGTCACAAAGGTTTGTTTCTCTCTTGGGCTTATCATTGGTCTCCCAGGAACTCTGCTTCATGTGGTCTCCCCTTGGGGATCCTGGCTCTTTAAATAGCTTTTATTTGCATGTTTTGCAAAGCCATAATAGAGGGAAAGAGGGACAGTGGAAAATTGCACTCTGCCTCTTAAAGCATTCAGCTGGAAAAAAAATCACTTCTCACACTTCACTTGGCACAACCAGCATAATGTCATGCAAAAATACAAGAGAGTTGCTATGTAACACCATCCTATGTGCTCAAGAAGGTAAGGAATACAATAACCATCCCAGCACCTCTTCCATATAAGGTACTGGGGAAAGATATTTGACTTTAAATGGCTTGTGACTCATAGCAGGTGATGCAAATAAATATATGCAAAGGTAAGTTAGCCAAATTAGTAAACTTGGGCTATCTCAACTTGGGATATCTTCTTCTCAAAGAAGTCCCGAGGAGGAGGTGCTACAATTATGACCAGAGTTTGAATACTGGTCCACCACTTAATAGCTGTGTAACAATATACTTGAGACTTAATCGTACAGGTGGCTCAACTTCCTCATTCCTTATAGTGAAATGGTTGATAATGTCTTTCTTGTAGCTATTTTGTGATAAATATATGAGATAATGTATATGATAGGCTTCCATAACTTTTTTGAGCATGAACAGGAGCAAGACTCTTGGCTCATATGCTTGTCTCTAGGGCTCTGGGGTGACAGAGAAGGCTTTGCCGAATAAGAGGAATAGAGCTTGTGCATAAAGGAAAGGCTGAATTTATTTTGCAAAAAGAATAAATTGAGAAAGTAAGCAAAGACTCAGAGTCAGGAGACCTGTTTGGTTATATTGGATTAATGGAGGGCCCTTCTCTTGTGGCAAGTCAGAATGGCATAGAAGTTCTTAGGCACAGGACTTCAAAGCAGAGTGTAGGGAAATCACTTTGACAGAAGTGTGTAGGATAGATTGGAGAAGCAGCAGTGCAGAGAGGGGGCTATTAGTGTAACAAGAGGAAATGGTGGTAGAAAGAACAGAAGATCTATAGGAGTTTTGCCTAATAGGAAAACAGGAAATCTAGTAAAGAATAGTTAGCTGATTTTAAGGTAATGATAAAGAAAGATGAAAGAGAGAGAGAGAGAGAGAGAGAGAGAGAGAGAGAGAGAGAAAGAAGAGAAGAGAAGAGAAGAGAAGAGAAGAGAAGAGAAGAGAAGAGAAGAGGAGAGTTTTAAGGACCAGAAAGTCTATTATTTCATGCTTCAATACCACAAGGCATGTTAGAACTGACTGATTACTCTAACTTAATTTCCTGTCCTTAGGTGACATATCACAGCTCCAAATACTGCCCAGATGCAGTTTTCCTTGAGTACTGTTGCTGTACAGAAAGTAAAAACAAGCCCATGAAATTATGTACGTTGACTTGTCGGTTCCTTGGAGAAAATGCCAAATAAGAGGCTGTCAAATAAATCTAATAAAAGCTATGAAAAAAAATAAACACAAGCACAGGCAAGTAAACCAATCAGCTTGAAGTGAAGAACCAATGTGAATTCAGTGGTTGCAGCAGTAATAATTCCATGGCTGGGAACACACCAGTGACTGGATTCACTGGCCGGCAACGTGAGCAATAGCCCGCTGCTGGCTGCCGTATTTACGGCTGCTTTAGATTAGAAAGCAGATGTACAACATTTAAAGTTTATGGTTTAAACATGAATTCATGGAACACTTTTAAAAGGCAGTCCAACCTGTAAAGTTGCAGCATGACTTTGGACTCAATTACAGATTCACCTGTAGAACGTAGAATGTGCTAGAAACTGCCCTGCTTAGTAAGGACTGAGACAAAACTTTTTCAGCACTTTACTTCCAGAGAGCTCCGATGGATGAACCGTACAAGTGTATGAGCAAAAGTGAAATAAAATGATTTCTTTTTAACATCATACTCATAGAAAGAATAAAGCTCAGGTTTGAGAGCTATAATGAACAGAACATTTAAGACAGCTAAATGGATTTCCTAGGTGCAAGAAACAGGTTCATATCTTTGCTTATTTCCCTCTGATAAAGTTCAACTAGGAAAATCTCCCTTCAGTCTTGTGACTTTGTAGCTGGTATACCAAGGGACCAACTCTTTCTGTGAGTTGAGATTAGCCTACATTTCTTCAGGGAAGCAAGGGAGAGAGGGAGTAAGGGCTTTTTCTGGAAATGAAAAAATGTAACTTTTTTTATACAGGGTTGGAGTATGCATCTATCTGAATATTCATAAGGATATGGCTTAAAGAATATCTAAGATTGTCTGGAACCACAAACTCTTCAGTTGTAGAATAGTTGGAGCTTTCTTCAGATTTACTTCTTTTCTGAAAGCCTGCATTTCTAAAGCTTCCAATTTATTTATTTATTTGCTCATAAATTCAGTTCTGTCTTCTTCATTTAACATCAGAAGTTGTTTTCCTTTCTCCTTCTCTTTTATTTTGGTACACTGTCCTGAAAAAATTTTTTTTTTCTGTGATGTTCTCTCATCTTATGGACCTCTGTGCCATCATGATTTTCTCTTTTACAAAAGGAGTTCATTCATTTTCACTGACTTAACTCCACCTGAATTTCTCTCTCTCACTGGTACTCACGTCAAAATCAGAGCCATCTCCTTCGACAGTATCCTGCTGTCTGTGGGGGCACATATTTCATCTTCTTTCTCCTCTTTTTGGGATCTAGTTTCTGTGTACTCCCATTGTCAGTACAGAGTAGCTGTGATTCCTGTGAGCCTGTACAAATTTATCTAGTTCACTCTCTTCGTGTCAAGTCATCTGAGGCAACATGCATTGGCCACGTGGGTACACACTCTGGCGTACTGTCTCACTGTTTAATTTTTGATGCCTAACACCTCTTAAGCAGTGATGCCATCTAAGCAAATACTGACATAAGCAGAGACACACGTAACAAATGAATATACACAGAAAAGTGAACACATTATAATCTGAAATGATTTAAAGTGGGCAGGGATGGGAAGGGGCAGGGGTCTTCATTTCCAAACTGAAATGGGCAGCTAGTAGGTTCCTAAGATGTACTTTGTCTAGAAGTTGTTGTTGTTTAGCTTTCTGAATTGAAATTCCAAGCATTGAGGCTTGGGGATGTTTTTTCTAGATCTCCAAGGGGTAGAAGCACCTCATAATCCTTACCTGCTAGTTTACTTTACACATTTAATGTGGTCTGCTTGACCTGTAATGGAATTTTAGGCCCCCCTGCCCCCCTGCCATGTGTCTCTACCTTATTTGGATCTTTCAATTCCAAACATGTCCTGTGCATAATCAGGAAACACAGGTGTGTTAGCTTTTTGTTTCTGTAACCAAACAACTTGGAGGGGGAGACATTTAGTCTGGGCTCATAGTTTCAGAGGTTCAGCCCATGTTCTGCTGACTCCATTGCTTTGGACCTGAGTGAGGTGGAACATCATGGTGGAAGGATGTGGTAGAGGACAGTTGCTTAGCTTATGGAAGCCAGTAAGTAGAGAGAGAGAATGAGGAACCAGGGTCAATGTCCCAAGGTCAAGGTCAAGACCCCAGTGACCTACATCCTCCAATCACACCCACCTGTCTACAGTTACTACCTAGTATTGCACTCAAATTATTAATTCATCAAATGGATTAATCTACTGATGATGTTGTACCTTTCATAACCTGGTGTTTTAACCTCTGAACATTGCTGCCTTACATAAGCTTTTGAGAGGGATGTTTCAAATTTAACCGGTAACAACAGGAGAAATAAAAGACCAAAGAGCATGACTGCAAGAGCATTTCTGCTCTGCCACAGTAATTCACAGTGAATGACCAACAAGGGAAAGGCCAAAGGGAAATTTTCCCAAGAGGCTGTACAAAATGGACACGTGGTTGAAAGTGACTTGATTCTATCCTTGTAGTCCCAGAGTCCAACTTTTTTTTTTTCTCTAGCAAACTGAGAGCAGCAGTAGATCCCAGTGTTTCATTATATTAATCAGATGTAAGAGTACAGGCTCAACTGGTTAATATATAAAAACTTAAACTGTCAAAGGAATCAGAAGCCTCCCGTTATGGGATGACCCGATCTTTCCCTATAAACATTTTGGAAGCCATATCACATTACAAATGCCAATGTACTGCTTTACAACTTTTGGTAACTGACATGGAGATTGGGAAATTTGAGGTTTGTATGATACAGTGATGCTTCACCACCTTCCCCTACTCACCTAAGGTGGAAATGTGTTAAACATTCTCAAGGCGTGTGTTTGTCCTGTGAGGGGAAATCCTATGAAGGTTTGTTCCTTCTTTTTGTATGTGTTACATATTCTGTCACTTTTCTGTTTTCTTTCCCCCTAAGCTTTTCTAAACCATCTCTTATTTTCTAGTGACATATTTACAAGTCATATTTTGAGCCATTTTATAAAGGAATGACACTGATGTCCATCACTTTTCCAAGAGAAATAACTTGGGCAAATGTACAAGTTTAAATTCCAAGTGGAAAATGCTGAGCACTCACATTTTTCTTGTTATATATCCCTCCCAAGAGGCCACATTCTGGGTGAATAGGCAGGTGAGCTTTGCAGTACATTCAGATCTGAGCTTTCATTTTTTTTAATTGTGAAAAATAAGTTGTTTTATTAAAATGGGCATAAATTCTAAGACACTAATCAAAAGTGAGTAATGCAAATGTTCTTTGAGCAGGGTTAATTGTGCATTTTCCTTTTGATTTTCCTCTCTCCTTTCTAGTAGAACTCCAGAAGCTTATTCTCTATAAACCTGCTCAATGTTTTGTCACATATGACAGGTCAGTTGCTACAACTTAAACAGGTGGCAGAAGAAGGGAATGGGAAGAGGAAGAAATTTAGCAGGGTGCAGAGTATCCCTGCTTCCAAAAGCCTCATTGACTGCATATCTACCTCAACTCTCTGGTCCCCCCCAAACCAAAATTATACTCAGCTGAGTTCCTTAAGACCCACCTCTTCTTTCCATCATCCCACCTGTCTTGTTATCGTCAGAGAGCAATTCCATCCTGAAGAGAGGCTGTTTAGTACACATTCACAAACTATTCTAAACACTACTTTATCTGTTTCTATTACCTGGGAATTAGTTAAAGTATGCCCTTCCAAATTTGTACAGGGAAGTAGTTGGGCCTCCTAATGGGCATGAAGCAATTTTTATTCAATAGATGTCCCAGATTCCTATAATTTCAAGATGGCAATAAGTGGTTTAATTAGGCTTTGCTAGGGCTAAAACTGGAACAAGAAACCTTCACACCAGAATCCACAAAAATCTCATCTGCCATCACAGGACGGTCACTCATTGCAAGCAGCAACAGGAGGTCACACCTGCTAGTTCCTCCAAAGAGGAGACAGCAGTCAGGAACAATGGAGAGGAAAATGAGAATTATGGTCATGTTCAAGAGTGACAAGTTTCATGGACATTTCTTTTGAATCTGGACACATTCTTTTGCAAACCCTAAGTAATCTGCTTTTTCTATTGTTACATTCTTAAACATACTTTCCTATTAGGTTTGCTAGAAAATCTCCACATTTCAGTCTTTAAATTAATTCCTGTCTACAATAGCAGAGGGCTAGAAATACCTGTGTCCTGATTGGCCCCATCTGTCTATGCTTGGCAAGTCTGATACCATATTTCTACTTGGCTTTCACACACATGGGTGGGAGGTGGCTGGAAGAGCTGCAGACAGTCAGAGAACAGAGGAGACCATGCAGAGGTCTGTGTCTTTTAGTTGCATGACCACTGTTTGTTTATTTCTTTTTGTTCTTAAATGGTTGTTCCTTTCTCAGTTTAGCAAGAAGAAACTCTTTCTAAAGTCTATTTAGAGCAGTTAGAATGTGAAATCAGACTCCCTTGAGAAGGAATCAGACATAGCAGACAGTGTGAACTGGAAGCCCCACCACCGGCTTAGACAGAAAAAGATCAAATATCTCTGACATATGGAGGGAGGATTTTCAGGTCCTGATATTAGAAGTGTTAGCAAGGGGGAAAGCTCCTTGCAGGAAAGGGGAGTAAGACGTGGAAAATAGTCTTTTGATTACAGACCATTTGCCATGCGTGCTTTTGAGCTTCAAAACCTCTTTTGTTAAGTACATTAAAAATAACACAGTATATGATTAAGATCCACAGGAAAAGGAAAAATAAAGTCAGAAATCGTACTAGTAGTTCTGTTTTACTTTTAAAGAATTCAAGGTAAAGTAAAATTGAGGTAAATGAAAGCGAAACAAAGATATGTCAGAATAATATGTGTTAAAGCTGTGCCTGTAGAAATAGGAGGAGACTGGCTGAAATGTACATTACCAACCCTAATGGATATATTTGAAGGTGCTTTAAAGGCACACAATCTTCACTTAATAAGTTATAATGACTCAGCAGCCTCAATTAGGTACACTGGAGAGTTAAAACTAATACAAATATAGCAGCATTAGGACAAAGAGTCCATATTGGCTTATTATGTTAAACGGACATTGTAGGGTTGTTGAAGAATCTCAGAATTATTTTTTTCAGATATGTTTTATGAGAACCCAAGGAATACATTTTCAATTAAATTTGTTTTTTCTTGTTATTTTGTTCCCTGGCTAGACTCTCTTGGAAGAAATATACAGAAAGTGAAAATCTAAGATTTTCTCCAGTTTCTTTTAAAATTCTTAACACATGCAGAGGCACTGAGTTAAAACTACTAATCTGGAAAATAGTTTTGTAAAATAAATAATTGCACATGAATAAATATCAACCTAAAACTTTCTAAAACCCAAAATTCCAAATAAATCATGGGAACTGATTATTGCAATACATACAGTGCATTGCAATTGCTTGTTTGTCAAAGCATGGCAATGCCTTCTAATAATATGTTACAAGTAAACTTTGTTTTTCTAGGCCTGTGATTTCTGTTGATGACAATAGAGCAAATCTTTCCTATTATTTTCAGTTTCATAGGTTCTTTAATCTTTAATTAAACCAAGATCTTCTTCTCATTTAATCTCCCTGTTCACAATGAACTTAAATAATGAATCATTGTTATTGTTGCATTTTTGTCAGACAGTATTTTTGACTCAACTTAGTTTTTTTCCCCCACTTAATTTGTCTATGGTCATGAAACCCTGCTGATTACAGATCTTCTTTCATCAAATATCACCCACATTAGTGATGATATGGATCATCTTTCAACGTAACACTACCTCAAGGCAGCAATTGGACAGTTTTCTGGTTCTGACCCATCCTGGGGTCATAGCATGGTATGGTGCTCAAGAGTGATGTTTAAAAGATTTAATAGCCAATTCAGCTAAAGTTCTGACCAACCAGAACTGAAAGCAAGTCACTTGTGCTGAAGCAAGACTCCTGGGGGCTCCCTGCTGCTGCTGGCATTAGCGCTTGAGTTGTTGAATTGATTGTGGCATATGAGGCTTCTTGGAAAAGGGCCCAGGCTAGTCTGGCAGGGGAACTCAGAGAAGTGGCCATTTACTAGGTTTTGATTACTTCACAACTACAATGACCTTCCAGTGTCGAAGTGTGTGTAAGTGGGTCCACACCCCTGAGGATGGCTCTCCAGAGATCCATTCCTTCCTCAACCCCTTCTAGGAGGACACAGTACACAAGTAATTTGGTGGTTGGTTGTCCTAGTGAGGCATGAGGACAAGGTCACAGCATCACCTACAGCTTCTTGGCAAGACCAGATCCCAGGCCCTACTCTAGACCTACTGAATCAGAATTGGCATTTTAACCAGTACCCTGGGTGATCTGTGTTCATTCTGAAGTTCAAGAATCATTGGTTAACACCTACATTATGCCTGGCTGAGAAGTATAAATGATTTCCCTCATAGTTCTTAACTCAGAACAAAGAGGTACTTGAGAAGCATTAAAAAAATACACATATCCAGGTCCTGTCTTGTGAGAATCTCATTTAGTTCATTTGAGATGGAGCTCAGGCAATAGTAGTAATTTTTAAGAACTTACTGGGTGATTATTTTGTACAGTCTGGATTAAGAATAATTGACATCTTTATCTGATGCAACTGAAATAAGTATAATTTGTTTCAGCTGAGGCACAAACGGGCAAATGTCATGGGAGGTTCCCAATGTTTGCCATAGGTGTGAAAATCAGTTGGCTTTAGGCCCCTTTGATGTTCATGTTATCAGGAAAATTAAACAACAAGTACATGTGACTCCTTTGAACAGGAATTTATCTATAAATTAGGATTTTTATGCCTGATTTATTTAATACAAAAAATATGAGACATAGGAAAGGAATCTGCTGTTATTTTAGTTGGTCTGATAGTATCAGGAATGAAAACTTTCTCTCGTATAATGTACAACTGGCCACTTATGTGAGACTTTCATCACATGCCAAGTCTGACTCCATTCATCATTCCTCATTCATTTATTTATTTAATCTTTCACTGAACACATACACACGAATCTCTAATATGTCACCAACAGCATGACGGGTAAAAAGGACCTCATTTAATATCTAAAGTTTGAACTTTCCTCTGCTCCTCTGCTCTCTGCCTCTCTCAGTGTAAAAATTTGGTCTTATTTTTCTTTTCAAGTTGAAAAAGTAGAAATGGCTAAATCCTCACCTCCACCCCTGCATATTATTCTTTAATGACATAGAGAAATGATCAGATATGAAAAGGCCCAACTTAAGTGTCATAGATAGTTGTCTGGTTTCCAGAGGTTTTCTCCATTATTTTCCTTTGACAGGAGGCATTAGACAACAACCCCCACCCTGCTCCCAGAGCTGTTGGTTACATTCTACTACCCAGCTACTGGAAACTTCCTTTGTTTAGAGGGAAATAGAAAGGGAAGGTGTTTTTGCCAACATGAAGAAAGGAGCCAATCAAAGAAACTTACTAGCAATAACAGAGGAACCTCAGATGAAAACTTGTGGGATTGTATGGAGTGTGGTCCTGAAGTCGGGAGCCATGACATACTTTTCCTGCTGGTGCCTGGATCATTGCACTTCCTGCATGCAATCACCCAACAAACATTTATGGAGTGCCTGCAATATGGGTTTTACTCTTCTAAACTTTGGAGAAACAAAGTATATTAAGAAATGTTTCTTGCTCTCATATTCATTTTAGGCTAGAGAATTGCTTTTATTAAAACTCCAAATGCATTATATTGTAATTCAACTATCTATGACACTTAAGTTGGGCCTTTTCATATCTGATCATTTCTCTATGTCATTAAAGAATAATATGCAGGGGTGGAGGTGAGGATTTAGCCATTTCTACTTTTTCAACTTGAAAAGAAAAATAAGACCAAATTTTTTTGCATTATTATTGTACCTACTAGCCTGGGAATGGCTGGATGACAAAAGTAGTATCTTATTCATTTGTATATCCAAAATATTTAACACAATTCCTGGTATATTATGTGCTCATTCAATATTTGTGAGATTAAATTTATAAATAAATCTTGAAATCCTGGATTCTGAATGACATAGAAAAACTTAACAGTTTAATTGTATATTCTACTGCTTCCTCATATTTTCCAGATAATTAGTATGAAAGAAAAGTGGTGATTTTTGGCTTTGACTTATACTTTGACTAATTAATATCATCAATGGCAAGACTGATTGTTGTGGCTGAGCTTTCATAATTAGTAAACACCTGTTTTGAAATGATAAAAAGAAAAAAGTGAATCAAGAACAAGTTGGTGGGGCTGGGGTTGTGGCCCAGTGGTAGAGCACTTGCCTAGCATGTGTGAGGCACTGGGTTCGATCCTCAGCACCACATAAAAGTAAGTAAATAAAATAACGGTATGTGTCCATGTACAACTAAAAAAATATTTTAAAAAAAGCACATGTTAGAGCCCAGTGCTTTGAAATTCTGAAGCCCTTACTCTTCCATACCGGTATGGAAGTCAATGTTGACATTGGGAAACTATAAAAATGTCAGCCCTGCCTAGGATGATCTCCTGATCTGTGTATGCACTGTTCAGTTTGGGGATGACTTCGTGGTGATGACAGTGGCTCAGGTGGATTGGGAATTCTGACACAGTCTCTGCTATAGTACAAATTAATAACTAACATTTGAAGAATAGAAAAGGATAAATCAGTAACTCTGGTTCTTTCAGGAACATCTGGGTCTCTTTCTCAGGTTTCTAAACTGATTCTACAACCACTGAAAATGCCCCCCAAATGAGTATCCAATGTGCTCAGCCTCTTAACTCATCCTTCAGCAAGTGTGGCTTTCAGTTTTTGATAAAAAAATCATTCCCACAATAGATGTTGGCCCTCATTTTAGCTACTATTTACTGAGAGCTTAGACTTTGCTGGTAACTACAGCAAGCTCTACCTACAAAATTAAACTAAAATCTTGAAATATCTTTAAGAGGTTGCTGTATAAATTCCCATTTTGCCGATTTTAAAAAAAGGCTCAGATAATTGCTATACATCTCCAAGCTATTAGTAATACATAGAACTGGAATTCATTTGCATTTTTCTGATTTCAAAGTTGTTCTCTTGCTTATTGACCCTGTGGCAATATTTTTCTTATTCTCTTCCAGGTAAAGGAACATAGTGGGTTTCTATTCATTAAGGAAAATGTCATTAATCCGCAAATCTTTTTTTTCTCTTGATTTTGGGAAATGCAAGAATTACAATCTAGTTAGTTGCTTCTTGGTATCAGGAACCTCGGTGAATCAAGGATAACATACGTGTTCGCTAAATGTAATCTATTGTGAAAGCTCCATGCCTGTGGAAAAGGACTTATCTGAGATGTTTGTTGGGATTTTTTTGTTTTTTTTTTTTTAGGTATTCAAAAAGGTATAAATGTCAGCTGTATGTAGCACAGCACACACTGATTAGGAGACAGAAGATGCAGACTTTGGTCCAAGTTTCCTAGCATGGTAGTTTTGCCACCAGAAACAAATGATTTATTTGCCCCTCTTGCCTCAATGATAATGAAATAAGAAAATGAACTCGCTCTGTAAATATTAAAGCACTCTGCAGTCTGAGGTCTTAGGAACATTGTTGTAGGACAGGTCATCTGAGCACATTGCATACTGGGTTCCTCTTTAAGCACACCAAGCCTCCATTCAGAAACCTGGTTGAGATGGGAATAGTAATCCCACTACCTCCTTCTCCCTCATTTCTGTTGCTGACCCATGTAAAGTCTGGACAAGTTTACATCCTAAATACCTCAATTCATTCAATTCCCTCCATCTGTACCACCAGTACCTAAGTCAACCTACCAGCATCTTATACCTGCATCCCTACAATAGCCTCCTATGTGTCTCCACACAAGCATTAATTGTTTACTCTCATCCATGCTTCAAACTGGAGTCAGAATGAAATTTTGCTACAGAAAACATATTCAGAGGACACTTCTTGACCCCTTTTTCTCTTAGAATACCTCAAATAACTGACACCACTCCCCAGCCCTGTGGGATCTCACCCATGCCATCCCTCACTACGCTCCTCTGGGTCTTTGGCAGCTCCTTTTTCTTCAAAATGCCATGTTTCCTCCTACCACAAAGTTGTTAGCTATGTGGTTCTTCTGGCCTGGAATGCTCTTCCTGTCCATTCTTGCTGGTTAGCACTTATTCATTATTCTCCTCACAGTTCTAAGATCCTCCTCTGCCTTGAAGATGTCCTCTCCCACGTGGTTAAGTCATATTCCTCTGCCTTGTACTTTTTTTGCCTCATAGCCCTGCATCTATATGTGAGGTTTTTTTCTTTTTTAAAAAAACTAAAATCAATTTTGCCTTGAGAAAAGGAACTAGGTTGTGTTTTTTTTGTTTGCCCCGTTGCATTTCTTTACAAAGTGCCTAACTGCTTAAATAAATGCTTTTTGGATAATTGAATGTATAAATAAATTTAAGGGATGTATGATCCAATTTCTAGAGTCTTTAAATGTATTGACATAGGAAAATCATATATATAACTACAAATTCAGGCCTTTACTACCAAAAATAACTATAGGTGACACTTATTTAGCACTTAGTGTCTCAGGCATTGTATTAAGCACTTTAGAGTTTTTGTGTTTAATTCTTATGGCTTACCTTAGAGGCAGGTACTGTTATATTCCAAGTTTATCAATGACAATTGTATTAGTCTGTTTTCTGTTGCTACAAAAAATATCTAAAGCCTGGTACTTACAAAGAAAAGAGGTTTGCATAATTTACAGTTTGGGAAGTTGAAAGTCAAAGATTGAGCTGCTCTATTGGTTTGGCTTCTGGTGAGAGCCTGCTGGCTATTGCACATCACAGTGGATGGCATCATGGTGTGAGTGCTTGCAAGAGGAGCAGACAAGTCACATGGTGAGACAGGAAGCAAGAGGAAGGGGACAGGCTTTCTCTTTTTATAACAACTCACTGTCATGGGAACTGCTGGGGTCCTAAGAGAACTACACTAACCCCTTCCAAAGGTGATATCCCCAATGACCTAATCAGTTCCTACCTCTCAAAGGTTTTGCTGCCATAGCATCACCACACTAGGGATCAAGCTTCCAACATGAGCCCTTTGGGGGGCAACTCAAACTATATCCAAATCCTACAACGGCGGGTTCTGTGATTACCCCAAGGTCACACCATCAAAGATTTTACTGGGTTAAGTATTTATTGGGAGGATATTGAATAATTCACATGATTGACGGAAGGCTGGAGAAGGATGTAAGGATGTGGAAAGCATGCTAGAGAGACATTCCAGGCAGTAGAAAATTAGCCAAGTTCAGGCCACTGAAAGATTGTTGAAGTGACATACTTTGGCACATTGCATATCACTGTGACTAAATTCTCTACTCTGGTGCCTTTGCCATGAGTGATTTCTATATTTACTCATACTCTCCAAGTTCTAAGTCCTGAGAAGAAGTACTTCATTGGTTGATTCTAGGTCATGTCTGTGCCCAGCTGCCAGGGACGAGTAGGAGTCAGGATCCTGTCTCTTGCCAAGACTCCACAAATGGGAGATTCTCTCCAGATTGGATGGGAGTTCTAAAATGGGCAGCTACAATTGCACACATATCCAGCACTTTGCTATGCTTCTGTGTCTCTTGACTAGTGCCAAATGTGTACAGACACATGCACTGCTGTAGTGCCAATATGTAGATACTCAGTCTGCCAAATAAGCCACACCTCACCAACGCTGCTTTCCAAGTGGCATCAGAGGACATGCTGCTGGTAACTTCATAAGCCTCTAGCACCAGAAGAGAAATGGGCAACGTAATTAAGAATTTCTGAGACCTGAAGTTAAGTGGTGAACACCTTTTGCTCAGCAGGGTGACACAGTCTGAAAACGATGTCTTGGAGCCAGACTAGTTTACATGTCTCTTCCTGAAGGTGTGCCTAGTCTTTGTCAGTACTATGTGGAAGATCACAACAGGGAATTATGCCACTGAGCTGGAGAAGCAGGAGACACCCATGGCAGAATGGTGACTTTAAAATAAGGCCGGGTACGAAAACAAAGAGAACTCCTAAGAAAAAGTTCTAGAAGCAGTTGGATTCAGGTTGTCTTCAGAGATTCATGCGGGAACCAAGTTTTATATATATATATCTGTGACATATATATTTATCTGTGACAGGAAATATAGAAGAGATTCTGCTCTGGATAACTTTCCACGTAAGTGTGCTAAAATGAGAAGCAAAGCAAACCAGCTTAAAAATAACAATCATTGACCTCAACAGTAGACCCAAACTTTGCAAATCCAGAAAAATTTGTAAGGAAATTTTCTAACTCATAGATAAAAGGAAATGGTTCAGAGCACAGGCTTTTTGTTCTTGCTTTTTCATCTGAGAGTAAATGATTCCCTAATCTCAATAAAAAATTATACTTCTCTCCCCCTCCAGGAAAAACTGTAAATAAAATACTTGATTTTAAAGAAAATAGCAATAGAAATGGCTGTTTACTGACTTGTGACTCCCATTGCACTTTACAAATTTCCTATACTTCATGATTCTCTTTGATACTGTTTAAGTGTAGATATTGGTTACACCATGCTGTCTAGGAAGACTGGTGTCTGTGAAGCCTAGACCGACAGGAATAGAACTTTACATTGTACTTGACACTTTTGTCTTCTCTTCCTTTGGCCATCTCCTCAATGCTGTATTTTCTATTAAACCCATCTGTTATTCAGCTTGCTCATGGTACACAACCTAGTAACTGTGAGAAAATAAACAAAGAACATTTGTATCTATAATTATGGTCAATAATAATAACGACATTCATTTACTTTTCACTACCATACTGAGGCAGTTGCTAAAATTATAACTTATGTAAAATTGAGGAGCTTGAGGACCAGAAATTTAGGTGACTTGGTTTATGTAATTTCTTCCAGGAACTTGGCTCAGGTGGGATGCATTATACATTCTGAGAGAATAGTAAGGGCTGTGCATGATACTCTTATTCTGGCACTTCCAGATTGGTCTTGGGATAATTTCTGGTCCAGGTGAACTTATGCTTGAACTGTTCCCACTCCCAGAAATTCTTGATCCCTGTCCTTTTTTAATATAAGAGACTATATGAAATAAGAGGACCCTCAATAAGGAATTTAGAGACCTGGCCTTAGTGTCAGTCCTTATTCACTATCCATGTGAACTTGATAAATCAATGGATCATTCTGGTTCACAATTTTTTTATGTGTAAGAAGGGGGTAAGAGAATAACCCTAGTATGAGGAATGCTGACAAAATCCCAAACACCCAGATGATGGAAAGACAAAGGTAAGGAGAGACTCAAAATTATGGGGCCAGAGGATGGTTTAAAGGAATTGGAAAAGTTTAGGGTGGAGAGAGAAAGTTAAAGGGAACTTGTTGACCGCCCTCAAATATTTGAAAGCAAAGAAGAGATTAAAGATTCCATATGTATCTTTAGAGGCAAAATGCATGTGGTTGGCAGAAATTATGGAAGAACAGATTCCAGCTCAATAAAATAGCTATTAAATAACTATTAAATGTTTATGAATATTTGGATATGAGACCAAATGCCTTAAGATATGGAGACATTTCTAATTCTGGTAATGTTCTCAACCTTTGAGAATTTTAAAATCTGATGTATTCTTATAATGGAGAATACAGGAGATACAGGGCAATTCTTGGAAACATTTTTTGTTTTCACATTTTAGGAGTAGATGGGTTCCTCCTGACATTTATGGGTAGAATCCAAGGGTGCCTCTGCTGGACATCCTATACAATCACTTCCCCAAGAAAGAATTCAAAGAATTATCAGCCAAGAATACAAATAGTGTCAAAACTGAAAAAATGAACAAGATGAACTCTCAAGTCACTTCTAGATATTGGACTCTGTGATTTCATACTTTTTACAAGACCTTCATAGATGGAAAATTTAATATTATCATTCACATCGAAACAATTTGCAGAGCCTTAAAAAATTTAGATTTTTCAATTTTAACTAGTTCTTTGCTCACTGATACTAGTTCCATCCATGTCCAAGATCATTTGAAATGACTCAGAATTAAACTTTGCATTTCATTTACGTCTTATTTTAATACAACATTTTAGGTTCACTTGCTTTTTCTGACTTAGGTTCTCGTTTCAAGGTTACTTTTCAAGTCTGCTGCTTAACTATTTCATAGAGCTTTTTTTTCTTTGTAGTCTGTCACCTTTTTATCAATGTCTCCATATCTCCATGTTTATCATGCATGCATTTCCCTCTGTAGCACTTCCTGCAAAATCACTTGTTATTATTCATGCCATTTGGAAATGATGTGTGATCTTGTGGAGCTTGTCCTAGGCTGTAAATGAGGAGACCCGGCTACGAGGCTGACTGGTGTGACCTTGGGCAACTCATCCAAACTTTATGCCACGTTTCCTCCTCATATAAAAAGCACCTACACAGGCCATTTACACCTCAAGCACCTTCTAGTACAAGCATTTTATAAGGATAAGGAAAGAAAACATTTATTGAACATTTCCAACATACGGAGTGGGGTACAAGGCAGTTCACATGTTTAATCTTTTAATCCTCATAACAAACCTGGGAGATTGGTATTATTGTACCCATTTTTAATTAATAAGGAAGCATGCTCAAAGGGATTATGCCGGTTGCCCTATAGCACAGAACTGAATAGAGTTGAGCTTTGATCTAAATGAAAGCTCGAGCATTATCTCTTCTAGAAAATCTCCCTTGATCCTCTGGTCTGGCCTGAATTCCCATTCTGCTGCTAGAACAGCCCTTAACACATTAAGTTGAGATTAATTACATAGGATAGTCGTGAGAATGCAATTTCCTCTGGAGTAGTGACCGTGCATTATTCTTCCTCAGATCTCCAGCACCAAAAATAGTGACTGGTGTATGGGAGGCATACTAATATTTTTAAGTTGAGCTAAATTCATTATATCCTTCTCCAATTTAATGTTAGCTGGGATGAACATCCTTGGTGTAACAGGCCATGAAAATCCTATCTATACAATGTTTTCAATATTTCTCACTTTGATGTTTATCTTTTGAAAAATGTGTTGATTTCTTGTTTTGTTAGTTATTAATGGTCCTCTCCCTCTCCTAAACCAGCCTTTTCTCCACTCACTTTTCATATTTTCTTCTTCTTTGTGAATGTTGCTCTCATTTCTCTCGCATAGTCCTTTTACTTTCCTTTTGATAGAGAAGTAACCTTGCTCCCCTTGGGATAGGAAGGCAAGCTGGGTCCCAAAAGCTCATGCCCTGTCATGTGTCTTGTGCATGGGTGTCTTCAATGCTGTAATATTGTTACTTTGCTTTTCTCTTTGTACTTAAAATTTTCTAAAAAAAAAAAAAAAAAAGGAAAATGTGATGCCTGGCTTCTCAGTTAAGTCAGAGCTAGGAGAACTGGTTAACTGCAGAGGTTTCTGCAGGGGTCAAAGCTTCACCAGACTTTCCATGCCTTACTTCTCCATTAAATGGGGATTTAGCATAAAAAGAAACTGACCTTCAAGTCCAGGAAGATGACCTAGCTCTGCTGTACACACAGGATGAAAGATCATATTGCTGTTTTCCTGAGTTTCAAACAATAAAAGCACCGTTCTGGGGATTAACTTTGTAGATGGTATTATAAGTAGGAGTCACTGAACAAAAAAATCAAACTGATAGGCTTTTATAACTGGGAAAAGAAAAACCCAGGATATCTATAATCCAGTCACTGTGAGGATCTTTATTCTTAAGATTGTTGCCTGCTGGGAAGTCTTTTCAAACTTTCTAGGTGGGCTATGATGAGCTAATTACTTTTATAAACAAATGCTTAACCTTTGACCTGAAACAAAATTGCCTTGGAAGGAACTTTTTGTTATGAATCTGAATTTTAATAAATAAGGAAAAGTTATGCTTTTATATAATAAAATGCATAGTTCAAGAGGAAAATCATATACCCACACCCATATGGATAAGAAACATTCACAGGGAATCTAGAAATTTCTTGGCCTCTGAAAAAGGATGCCAGGGGATTTTGACTCTGCTCCCTGTGCTATTTAATTTAGAAACATCTTGAGTGATGCCTGGCTGAGGCAATGTGGCCTTGTAAGGTATTGAGTTTCCCATTACTGAAGGCATTCTGTAGAGTTTCACAGTATAGGACATGATAGTTTGTAAAGGGAAATAAAGCATCGGAGCAATTGGATTAAATGCCTACAAACTTCCTTTTAGCGCAGGATTTTATAAGGCCCAAACCATGGGCACAAGTCTGTCAATCTCAACTAAAGCCAAACCAAACCTGAATGAGTACACAATTACTATTACTTGCTGTTATAATTTCTTCTAGGGTACTCTATATTGGCTTGACTAACCAGCACTGTGAAATTACTGGCAACAACATGGTCTCTGGAAAAATGAATGGAGATATTCAAACACTGGTATGATTCTTTAGTTATTCTCAAAAATGGTGGTTCAGTTGTGATGGTAATTATTTTGGTTTGTTTTAATGTTTTGGAATATACTTAAATAATATTCTAATTCCCTCAAACATGTTCTTATCATTCTTTTCATCCAAGACCTTAGTGCTTTATGAATTAAATAAAAACTAACATTTCATTCATGCTCTGTATTGTTGTAATGGTCCCACCAAATAATAGAAAAATGCTTCATATGAGTCTGCCTTTTTTCCACATCCTTGCCAGAATTTATTGTTGCTAGTATTCTTGATAATTGCCATTCTGACTGGAATGAGATGAAATATTAGAGTAGTTTTAATTTGCATTTCTCTAATTGCTAGAGACTTTAAACATTTTTTCATATTTTTGTTGATTGATTGTATTTTTTCTGTGAAGTGTCTGTTCAGTTCCTTAGCCCATTTATTGACTGGGTTATTTAGTTTTTTTGGTATTAAGTTTTTTGAGTTCTTTATATATCCTGGAGTTCAGTGCTTTATCTGAAGTGCATGTGGTAAAGATTTTCTCCCAATCTGTAGGCACTCTCTTCATGTTATTGATTGTTTCCTTTGCTGAGAAGATTTTTAGTTTGAATTCATCCCATTTATTGATTCTTGATTTTATTTCTTATGCTTTAGGAGCTTGTGAAGGAAATCATATCCTAAGCCAACAAGGTGAAGATTTGGGCCTACTTTTTCTTCTATAAGGTGAAGGGTCTCTGTTCTAGTGCCTAAGTCTTTGATCCACTTTGAGTTGAGTTTCATGTAGGGAGAGAGAGAGGGGTTTAATATCATTTTGCTACATATGGATTTCCAGTTTTCTAGCACCATTTGATAAATAAGCTATCTTTTTTCCAGTGAATGTTTCTGGTGCCTTTGTCTAGTATGAGATGACTATATTTATGTGGGTTTTTCTCTGTGTCTTCTATTCTGTGCCATTGATCTATGCATCTGTTTTGGTGCCAATACCATGCTGTTTTTGTAGCTATGGCTCTATAGTATAGTTGAAGGTCTGGTATTGTTATGCCTCCTGCTTCATTTTTCTTGCTAAGGATTGCTTTCTCTGTTCTGGGTCTCTTATTTTTCCAAATGAATTTCATGATTGCTTTTTCTAGTTCAAAGAAGAATGCCATTGGAATTTTAATAGGAATTGCATTGAATCTGTATAATGCTTTTGGTAGCATGGCCATTTTGACAATATTAATTCTGCCTCTCCAGGAGCATGGGAGGCATTCCCATCTTCTAAGGTCTTCTTCAATTTCTTGCTTAAGTGTTCTGTAATTTTCATTGTAGAGGTATTTCATCTCTTTTTTTTTAGATTGATTCCCAAGGGTTCTATTTATTTATTTTCTGAGGCTATTGTGAATGGGGTAGTCTTCCAAATTTCTCTGTTAGTGGATTCATTACTGATGTATAGAAATGCATTTGATTTATGGGTGTTTATTTTATAACCTGCTACTTTGCTTAATTCATTTATGAGTTCTATAAGTTTTCTGTTGTAATATTTTGGATCTTCTAAGTATAGAATAGTGTCATCAGCAAATAGTGATAGTTTGAATTCTTTTCCTAATTGTATCCCTTTAATTTCTTTCTCCTGTCTAATTGCTCTAGCTACAGTTTCAAGGATGACGCTGGATAGAAGTGGGTAAAGAGGGCATTCTTTTCTTATTCCAGGTTTAGAGGGAATGCTTTCAAGTTTTCTTTGTTTAGAATGATGTTGACCTTGGATTTAGCATAGATAGCTTTTATAGTATTGAGGTATATTCCTACTATCCCTAAAACACTCATATATTACTGGTGTAACCATTATGGAAAGTGGTATGGAGATTCCTCAGAAAACTTGGATTGGAACCACCATTTGACCCAGTTATCCCACTCCTTGGCTTATACTCAAAGGACTTAAAGTCAGATTACTACAGTGATGCAGCTACATCAATGTTTACAGCAGCTCAACTCACAATTGCTGAACTATGGAATCAACCTAGGTGTCCCTCAACAGATGAATGGATAAAGAAAATGTGGTATATATACACAATGGAATGTTACTCAGCTATAAAGAAGAATGAAATTATGGCATTTGCTGGTAAATGGATGGAACTGGAGAATATCATGCTAAGTGAAATAGGTCGATCCCAAAAAACCAAAGGCTGAATGTTTTCTGATATGTGGATGCTATTTCACAATAAGGGGGCTAAGAAAGAATAGAGTTATTTTGGATTAGGTAGAAGAGAATGAAGGGAGGGGAGGGGTTTGGGGGTAGGAAGGAGAGTTGAATGAATCTGACATTTTTACCCTATGTACATGTATGATTACATGTCCTGTGTGATTTTACATCATGTACAACCAGAAGAATAAGAAATTATACTCCATTTATGTATGATGTTTCAAAGTTCATTCTATTGTCATGTATAACTAATTAGAACAAATTTTTTTTTAAAAAAAGAAAAATGTTTTGTTAAAAGAAATAGTGATCCTAAATATAGCAAACACTTTTTGTACGATCACTCATTTGTTGTTTTGACAAAATCTTTGGTTGGTATTTGTATGATTCAGAATTACTTTAACTGGTTATTTTGTTTGTTTTCATTTATTTGGAAAAGCCAGGTGTCCATCTCTGCATTTACCGTGAGTAATACGAATTTTGTTCCAATTTTTAACAGCAGTGAAAGACAAACTTATAAAAATTAGTTAATATGCAGAAAGTAGATGTACTTCAATCCTCATTTGTTTATCCTGTGTTCAATTGATCAAAATGTAAAACAACATGATACTGTGTGCAGACATGAGATCATTTCGAGCCCTCCCCCACCTGTAAAGCTGAGTTAGCACAACTCTTGTCATGGGTTCAGAACTCCCTGAGAAATGGGGCACTACCTGCTTGGAGCACTACTCCATTCACTGTGTGTAGACTCAGCTCTATTAACCTTGGAGACCCACTATGCTACTGCTCTATTTCAGTATCCACTGCACTATTATTTTGACATATTCAGCAACATGATCACAGGCCCTATATGAAGTAGAGAAAGAATTCATTATTCAATTTGTCAGTCCTTATATTTAAAGAGTTTATAGTATGTCAGAAATTCTGGCAGTGGCCTGTTGTAAAATTAGTTATCTCATCCTTCAGAGCTAATGGGATGAGTTTGAGTCCACAGTGAGGTTGCTTATGAGAAATATTCCCTCTCTGTGTGCTCCATCAAAAACCATTCCTCTTGTCAGGGTAATTTTTGTCAGGTCTTTCATACAAAGGGAAAATATTAAGAGCAATGTGGAAGAACCAACCAGAGTCTAATCAACTTAGGGTATATTGCAAACATCCCTCTTGTTTTATTGTTGGGAGAAGGGAGTGAGGAGAGGAGCAGGTGAGGATAAGAAGAATGTAAATTTCATCTAATTTCTTTTAAAAATGTGTAATACATTAATACCAGTACTATTATAATTGGAAATTTTTACATGACTGAGCTGAATCATGACTTTGCTAATCCCATTCTATAAGGCGAAATTCTATTTTGAATGAGAGTCCTTGTTTTCTTTCTTCCAAATCAGACTCATCTCATTCCTGGAGGCCATTGTTTATAATAAAGTTGAAACAATCTTGTGAAGCTGATTACTTAAATCAAACTCAAATTCTTCTTTAGGTCTCTTTTGTGATTCCCCTTTGATAGTTAATATAATCAGAACTTCAAAGGGTAGCCTAGGGAAGAAAGAAAATTATCTAGGAATGTGTACAGTGTAAACTAGGGAAGTCATCAGACATCAGTCAATTAAGTCTGAGATACAAAGCAAGAGTCAAAATTGCTTCCTCCTGTGGTTGATCCTAAACTAAACACGTATTTCTCCTTAATGTTAGACTGTTTTGAAAATACTGTTGAAATGTCCAAGTTATAAATTGGAGCTTTTACTGCACAGTTCAACGTCTGTCCTGCTCTTGCATTTTTGGTTTTTCCAGTGGCATCCATTTCATTCCTCCACTCCCAAATGTCTAAGAATTTGATGTCTGTGGTTCCTCATAGACCTCTTCTTTCTGTCTTCCTTCTAGTAAGGAAACAAAATAAATCCATCTATCTTCTCCATGACTTTCACCTTCCTCTAAAGTACTCATCATATCTGGCTCTACCTTAGCTCTGAGTGCCCATTTTATCTCATTCCTCTGTGTCCTTTTGGGATTATGATCTCTTCCTGTGTGCTGAATCATGGTTAAACATGGTACCTGAGGATACTTTTGCCCCTTCTTAGTGCCCCTGACATCAGCTGGGCTTTGCTGTTGAACTCTGGCTCTCTTCATTTTGAAAGTTGCAGCCCCAAACCTTACCTGACAACACCACCAATAATAACTGTGGAGTTAGCTGACGCTGTCCCTTGAGGCCTCTTCACACGTAGCTGTGTCTATTCCTGTGTATGGCTGTGTGTATACCTATGCATGGTAAGGTGTGGCCCTTGAGGATATAGCATTTTTATTTCTCTTTACTTGGGATTTACATTTACTATCTTCAGGGTACTAAACACAGTCACTTGTTTAATAATGCCTATATAGAAAAGATGAGGTCCATGCATAAAGTTCTTCTGATTCATAGACCTTGAATTATAGCCACCAACCTAAATCACATGAATTTTGCATTTTCTGTAGACTGTACAACTTAAAGTATGGAGTTTGGTCTAGCAACTTGTATTACTTTTTAGTAATGAAATAAGAAACTTACATCAGGGTGTAAAACAGCATACTTTTCTTCATTGAAAAAGTTTCACCATAAAAAGAATTTCATGATCAATTGAACTGACTGGAAAAGAGACATACTTGATTCTTTTTTTTTTTTTTTTGGTAGTGGGAATTGAACCGAGGGACACTTAACCACTGAACCATATCAAGCCACATCTCCAGTCCTTTTATTGTCAGTTATTTTGAGAAAAGTTCTCACTAAGTTGCTGAGGCTGGCTTTGAACTTGCAATCCTCCTATCTAAGCCTCCCCAACTACTGGGATTACCAGCGTCAGTCACACTTTATTTATATTCTGGCAGAAGCTCCTTCTAGTGCCAGGAATTGGTAACAAACAGTTCTGGGGTCAGGAGTTTGTGTTGCACTTCTGGGTACACTTTTCTGTAGGAGAAACTTTCTTGACTCTTAAAATCACTTCACTCTTAAGGGAAGCTGGGCCAGGACCCTCACCTTCCCTTCTTAAGTCTCCTTATCTACATCACATACTTCCTAGCTTTTAAGGTATGTGGGTGCATTTGCCAGGCTGTTAGGCATTATTTATGAAACTCTTAATTCTTGGAGGTCCTTGAAAAATTACCATTATATTTGCCAGGTAATAAGAAATGTCTTCTGAATTGGCAAATCAAATTCAAATATTTTTAGCATCATATAATCCCCCGAAGAGTCAAAAGACAAAAAATTTTTAGAAGATTTTATAAACAATTGACATTCAGTATCTGTGGGTTATGAATCTGGTAGATTCCACCATCTGCTGATAGAAAATATTTTAAAAAATTGTATCTGTACTGAACTTGTATAAACTTAAAGCTTTATCTTGTCAATATTATATAAACTATATAGTACAACAACGATTTACATAGCCTTTGCTTTGTATTATTATTATGATTAACCAAGAGATTATTCAAGTTATGTGGAAGAATGAGCATAGGTTATATGCAGATTTTAAACCATTTTATGTAAATGACTTGAACATTTGGGGATTTTTATATCCACAGAGGTCCTGGAACCATTCTCCTACAGATACCAAGAGACAACTGCCTGGAACAGCTGTCAATATTAATACATTCATATATATACTTATCCCTATTCCAAATATATCACCAATTACTTAGTTATGAGTATCTTAAAACTCGGTTTGAGATTTACAGTCTCAAATTGAGTTTATGAACTACTGAAATCTATGAACTTTATTATTATTGTGAGCATGTGCTGATAAAAACCAAAATGAAATACCCGAGTTAGGATGGACTTAATATTATGATAAATCTAACCATTTAAATCTAACATGTAAAGCGATTAAAGGAAAAACAGACTTTGTGAACAATGATTATACTAAATATAAACTAGAATGTGCATCTATATTTACAATGCTTTGAAATCTTTGAATGTGCTTCTTGTTTTCAATATCTTGCCATGTTCAATTTTGTAATAAGATAATAATATGACTAAAATTTATATATATCCAGGCATGCATTCAACCACATAAAAATTCATTATTCTGTACTAAATAAATAAAAATGCAAAGAGAATTATTCCCCAGTTTATTTCTCTGTAAAATATGAAAGACTGGTAATGTATTAAACATTAAAATAGATTACAGTGGGTTGTTATTAAATTTATCATTTTAAAGTGAGTCCGTCTCTTTGTACTCCTAAATCAGATCAGTGACTCTGCATTTGGATTTGTATCATGCTTTGGAAGAGATGAAATGGGATTTATCATCTACTTATTTTTTCTGCTTCTGCATTGCATAAGCCACTTAAGAACACCCTTGGACTAGGATCCTTGAGACAAATATGGGTTGCTAGCAGAGGTCAGTTTGCATAATCCTTAAACTGTCTAATTTTTTACCTGAGACACCATCTTGAGTCTCTCTGATTTTAGGTGGATACAAAGGACCTACTTTCTCTCACACTGACCTCACACAGTGTATCTAACACAGGTGACATTGGTGACTAATTGGAAAAGAAAGGTTTCAGGGCTTCATAGCTGGCTTTAAATGAAAGACTTCCTGTCTGCTATTTTCATTCTTATTTTCACAGTGTTTACACCTGTCAGCAACTTTGAGGATTCACAAAGCAGCCCCCTGAAACATTCATGCAAAGTACAAGGAGCACAGAATCTCATCATTTCTTTCCTCATAGTACCGTCCTAACCAGATCTTTCTCTATCTTCAGGCATCTTCCCTGACAAAACTGTTTAAGGTCACCTGTCCCCTTTCCTTTATTTCTCTACCACTGCCACTGGTTTTCTTCAAAGCATTTACCAAAACTTTATTTTGTTTACAATTTCCTTATTGCATGTCCCTTTCTGAATAATGTAAACTTCATGAGGACCTCAGAATCTATCCCAGTATTTGGAGTATATTAGAAATTATAAGAACTTTGAAAGTTTGATGAATGAATGAATTAATATATTCTATATGTGTGAAGTTGTTCTTTTATAACTTGATTTTTTTTCAATAGTGGGAAATAATTTAAAAAGATGGCTGAAGAGGAATGGAAAGTACATGTTGAAAATCCTTGTATTACCCTCCTTGCAAGATACAATAGCAGCAGCTGAGTTCCTTTTCTATTTCTACTAAGTAATATTGACCTGGAAGTTAGCTTCAGATGTGTCTGAATCTTTAAATGTATATATTTAGATTTTTGCTGTTTGTTAAGGGATCACTTTCTAAGGAGTAACAAAATAACAAGAAACAAAACATTTATGTCCTTTTCCACTTTCAATAAGTGAATAAGACAGTTCTAAGGAAGTCCATTTGCAAAATATTTTGTGTCGTTCAGTATTCACAATTTTAAATGAAGCTTAAATATGGGGTTTTGTTCAAAGGTATGGGGCAGATCATGTAATAAAGCTTTTATTTAAATTAAATGAGAATTTGGGATCATGAACTGAAATCAATTTCCATGCATATATGAGTTTGTTGGGATGGACACAACTACTGTACAGAACTATAAATCTCTAATAATAATAAAAAAATGAGAATGAACCATTTATTTCTTTAAGTGAAAGTGAATGTTCAGTCAATTACATCTTCAGTATTATCAACTGCTGATCCTCCTCAAAGATCATACAGGAAAGAAAAATAACAAGATCTCAGATGGGGAAAGTGTAATTTTGTGAATTAAACTAAAAATGAAATAGTCAAAACTATTTAAAGTTGATCTTGTCTCTTTTCTCAGAAAATATAATAAAGAGGCATAGAATATTGTGGGGAAAATAGAGCCTGTCACTGGTTATTTCAAAATATTCTCTGGAAACCTCAACAATAAGCAGTGTCAAAACTAGACTTGGTATTCTTTTAAAAGCTTGATCTCCTTCCTAATTCCACTTAGTAAGAAGTAGTGAGTAAGAGAAGATATGAAAGGTGGGAAAGAGATCAAGCTGCAATCCAGATTGGATCAAAGTGGCCTTATAGGTCGATGGCAGCCAGGACTTTGTTATAATGGCATTTCAAATGGCTAAAGTTTCTAAAGTTAAGTGAAGTGATTGATGAAATTATTGTCATATTTTCCAAATTGATCTGAAAAAATTTGACAAAATTCCAAAATACTCCAGATTTTTTTTAATTGAAAAGTTGATTCTAAAGTATATATGAAAATACCAAAGAGCTAGAATATATAAAGCAATCTTGAAAAAGAAAAATAAAACTTGAAGATGAACACAACCTTAATCCAGGACTTATTGTAAAGTTACAGTTATCAAAAGTGATGACATAAAGCAGCTCTCAGAAATGAATAGAATACAGAGCTCAGAAATGGAGTCACACGTTTGTGACTTTAAATGAACACAACAAAGAAATCCAATGTAGAAAGAAAATTCTTCAGCAAATGGTGCTGGGTCAAATGGATATAAATACAGAAATAACTGAACCTCAACCTCTGCGTTTCACTATAAAAATGATAAATTGGAGATGGTTTATAGGCTGATAAAAGAAAGTGAAAACTGTAAAACTAGAATAGGAAAATGTCTTCACAGATTTTGTGACTGTATAAGTTTTTTAAAAGAAGGAAGCAATAACCATAAGGGAAAATTTGATAAAATAAAATCCATCAAAATCTAAACTTCTGATCATCAAAATAGTTTAGGAAATGAATTGACAACCTATAGACTAAAAAAAAAAAGATTTGCAAAACCTATTGTGCTGAAAATGACTGTTATTAGCCTATATTAAAAATGCCTAAAATTCAATAACAAAAGAATAAGCAACCCAAGAGATTGGGAAAAAGTGTTAAACAAAGAGTTTACCAAGAAATGTATACAGAGGGCTAATAAGCATGCAACTCTAGATTAATATTTAGGCAAATGCAAATTAAAACCATGGTGAGATATTTTTATGTATCCACCAAAATAGGTAAAGAGACCAACTTCACCAAATATTGAAAGAAATGTGAACCAAGTACAATCTCATATACAATTGGTGTGAATGTAAAATGATGTAACTACTTTGTAAAATGATTGGGCTATACCCTAGAAAATTAAATATACATCAATTTATTGCCTAATATTTCTACTCAACTATGTTTTCCAAGAGAAATGAAAGCATATAACCACAAAACAAATTCTTTAAAATTTTTTTTTAATTTGTTGTTTTTAGATATATATGACTGTAGGGTATATGTTGACATATTATACATACATAAGGTACAATCCATTATACTTTTGATCCCATTCTGGTGGTTGAAAATGATCTGGAGTTACACTGGTCATGTATTCATACACAAGTATAGGAAAGTTATGTCCAATTCATTCTACTTTCTTTCCTATTCCTATTCCCCCTCCATTTCCTTCATTCCCCTTAGTTTAATCTAATTAGCCTCTATATTTCCCCTCTCTATTCTCCTTTGTTATGGGTCAGCATCCACATATATTAGAAAGAACATTTGACCTTTGTTTTTTTGGAACTGGCTTATTTCACTTAGCATGTTATTCTCCAGTTCCATCCATTTACCAGCAAATGCCATAATTTCATTCTTCTTTATAGCTGAGAAATATTCCATTGTGTATATATACATTTTCTTTATCCATTCATCTGTTGGCGGGCACCTAGGTTGGTTCCGTAGATTAACTATTGCGAATTGAGTTCCGGTAAACATTTATGTGGCATCACTATAGTAGGTTGATTTTTGGTCCTTGAGTATAAACCAAGGAGTGGGAAATTGGGTCAAATGGTGGTTCCATTCCAAGTTTTCTGAGCAATCTCCATGCTGTTTTCCAGAGTGGTTGCACCAATTTGCAGTCCCACCAGCAATGTATGAGTGTACCTTTTCCCTACATCCTCACCAACACTTATTGTTACTTGTATTCTCGATAATTGCCATTCTAACTGGAGTGAGATGGAATCTCAGTGCAGTTTTAATTTATATTTCTCTAATTGCTAGAGATTTTGAACATTTTTTCATATTTTTCAACCATTCATATTTCTTCCTCTGTGAAGTACCTGTTCAGTTCCTTTGCCCATTGATTGAATGGGTTATTTGGTTTTTTGGTGTTAAATTCTACAAGAATATTCATAGCAGCTTTATTTCTAACAGACCAAATATGTAAAAAGCTCAGTGGTATGATCCTGGAGAATATATAAACATGACTGGGCTGGGCTGTATTTTGTGTTCATACAATGAAACATGGCCCAGCAATAAGGAAGAGTAAATTACTGATAGAGAGAAAACTATGGCTGAATCTCAAAAATATTACACTGAAAGAAGGTCCTCCATACAAGAAAACATAATCTATTGCCATTTATATGAAATGATGTTATAGGTGAAGCCAGTTTTGGTGAAGAAAGCATCAGAGAACTGGGGTTACTTCTGGTGAGGATTTGGAGAATGAGGCAGAGAGTTACTTAGAAGAAGCATGAGGGAACGTTTTGGAGTGAGACTAATGTTGTATATTTTGATAAGAATTTGGGCTACCTAATTGTGTTTGTTTAAACTAACCAAATGGTCTGCTTATAATTTATCATAAAGAAAATGTAAAAATCTTACCTAAAGCAAGCAAAAACTTTAAAAGTGCATGAGATTGTATTCACAGTTCTTCTGTAAATTCTGTGTATTAATCTGGTTTTAGGAGAACACTGAGTAGGCTTCAGTTTGCCTATGAGCCCTTTGATGCCATAGGCAGACTTTTTGGAAAGGAGGAATTAGTGTCAAATTCTCAAGGGGAACTTCATGCTTTGTGATCTCCCACACAAATGTTAAGAATTCCAGGTATACAATTCTCTTTCAGATGAATAAAGGACTTCACAAATTTATTGTGACTATCAAGTATTATTACATTTCAAATTAGAATTTATTCTAATAGTTTTGGGTATCATACTTCAGGAATATTTTATGTTCTATCCCCGTAGTAATGATTTACCCATCAATGATTGATAAATAACTACTCCAATTTATTCTCCAATATTAAGTCTAAAAGGGATACTGAATAGACATACTTGTACTTTGATGTCTATTCTGAAAGCTAACAAGCAGTAATGACATTTATTTAGGGATAATGCTCAAAGTTTTAAAAATTAAATTACTGAAGTTCAACATCAAATGGATCAGACTCCTGGGCTGATGTTCTGTTTGTTGTAATGCTTTTATTTGGTTATACTTCCCAATATAACCATTTGTTAATTATTCATAATTGATACATTCTTTGTTCACAGAAAATCAAGCATGTATAATGTACTTCCTACATTCCGTGTTTAAGAAAATCAATACGGCTACAATTAGCAATTAGTAGTGAGTTTCAGAAAATAGGTACAAAGTACTAAAAATTATCAAAAATCAAGATGTTTGTAATTAAGAAAGAATATTAGATCTGTTAGAACTCCTTGTTAAACTCACATGCCACTTTGCAACTTATTTTCAGTGCTCTTTTTGAGCCCCTTAGACATATAGAAGGAACCACATTTCAGAGTTCAGAGGCATGCTGTTTTGATTTTAAAATGCATGAGCCAAATCTCACATCAGTCAAAAAGAAAATAAAATCACACATACAATTCAAACTTATTAACTAATGAAATAATAAATTGTTCTTTCTATATGTTCTAAAACAGATGCTCTTGATATGGTAAGGGTAATAAAATTGATCTTTTCAGAGAAAACAAGAAGAAAGATAATAACTGTGTCCAACATTTCAAATAGCTGCAACTATTTCATTTCTTTAAATTATGCTTTATGGGCTCGGGCTGTGGCTCAGTGGCAAAGTGCTTACTGAGGAAATGTGAGGCACAGAGATTCGATCCTTAGCACCACACAACAATAAACAAATGAAAAAAAGGCATTCTGTCCATCTTCAACTACAAAATTTTTTTAATAAAATTATGCTGAATAATAATCTGTGAATGTGTGAATGGCTATCTTGACTACTGATCTGATTAAAATCCAAACGTGTATTGATTTTTTTTTTTTTTTGCCTTCTTTGTTTTGTTGTTGTTTGGTTTTGATGTTGGAAACTGAATCCAGGAGCTTGCTCATGCTAAGCACGCACTCTACCACTGAGCTACACACCCATCAGTGTATTACTTTTGATAAAGGGCAAATTTAGGTAGATTCCATATTACATTTCATATCATATTAAAACTATAACCATCAATTTCAGTAGAGTGCCATAGTTGATCTTAATAGTAACATGATTTTAAAGGTCAACTTTAGCAATGCCCATAAAAATGTTATGAAACAAGAAATGGTTTGACTAAGTTCAATTTTCATTTGATTTTTTAAAAGTAAAACTTTTAATCAAACAGAAAACACCATTCTGTTAATTTTTGGTTTTGTGGCTAATTACTTGTTTATGAAACTCCAATTTCCCTCAACAACTACTCCATACAGAATTTGCTGAATACATATCATATGATTGATTCATTAGTTCACTGTTATTAACAATGAAATATTTAAGCATAATAAGTATGCAAAAATGATGTGGATACTAGAAAAATGTCCTGAGGAAGTAAATCTGATTAACGGTCACTGGGTTTAGAATGGTGATGATTCCCCTGACTCCTTATCTTCCTAGCCTCTTTCTTTCTTTTCTTTTTAACATATATTTTAATTGTAGGTGACACAATACCTTTATTTTATTTTTATGTGCTGCTGAGATTTGAACCCAGTGCCTCAGGCATGCTAGGCGAGCACCCTACCACTGAGCCACCACCCCAGGCCCCTTAGTCTCTTTCAACAATGTCTGATCCACACACACGCACACAAAATCATATCTTATGTTTAATTAAGATTGCAATTATCTGTCTTAATTATCCACGTAAGGTCAGATAATCTATTTTTCTGACTCATGATTTTTTTCCAGCATTTAAGGACCTCCATATTATAAGACATAGTTTTAGTACCTACAAATGTGTTAAAAATTGACCACAATGTAGAATATATAAGTGCATTAGCCTACAGACATAATGTGTGTACAGTTCACACTCAGGCAAAGGAAGCCAGTTGACAGACCAACACTACTGCTTCTCATTGTAACGATGGTTTTGATTGATAGAAGTGTAAGTATCACATTAATTGTGGTCTGTGAAATTAGTTATCAACCTCATTAACCAAGGGGTGGGGAGACTATATGTCTTATTTGTCCTTTAAAGACATTTTGGAATATCATAGTGACAACTTGAACTGGCCACACAAACTACTTTGAAATAAATAGTTATCAGAAGAAGGTAGTTTATTTCTAGCTTAAGTTATTTATTATATATTTTTAGTAAGGTCAAATTAGCTCATTGTAAAAGCACTCTAGGCAGAAAGGAGACATCTTGTATTCTTAAATAATTTTTGTCATTTTTTTAATGTTTCATTTTGTTGTAGATTAATAGGTAGTTTTGGAGTCTATTCAAAGTAATTCTGAAGAGACCACTGGTATGAATACGTTTTGGCAGCTTAGGTATGTGGAGCATTTCTAGATCACATTCTATTGCTGTAATGAAAACTTAGAACTCTGTAATTCAATTATCAGCATAAAGTTTTTCACTGTCATTGGTGAACTGGTTTCTCTAATTTTTATCTTGCAACTACAGATATTTAATGTAACTGGCCTTTATATCTACTGTAGTTAGAGTAATACTGTACCTAGATGCCATCTAGAAAAAACATTTAATAGGGTTCTACTCCTTTATTCCCACTTTCCAAGTTAGACATGGAGCATAAGGGAGATATCTCAGTTACTGCTTGTGGTCAGTGACTGAGTAATCATTTTGTTCTTATTGGTACAGAATAATCACTTATTTTCTCATCTTGAAAGGAGTAAAGATTATCTATAAAGATGGAAGGTAAGACAAGCAAATTTTATTGGTAGAGCGACTGGCCCACTTGCAAGTACTATTGTGATAAGAAGAAAAGTCTGTGATGCCAACCAAGAAAAGTGAAAGCCCAAGGCAGGATATCCAAGTTTGACTTAATTCTCATCATTGTGTGTCTCATTGTGTGTATTTCTCTGTGTGTGTGTGTGTGTGTGTGTGTGTGTGTGTGTAAATGGTTAGGGTATATTATAGGATGAGAGGACTATCAACAGGAAGCTTATTCTGAAGATGTTAGTAAAAAGAATGATTAAGGTTGGAAAAGATACTCAATAATAGACTGAGTAATGACTGGCAGCACAGATCATAGCTTTTGTTGATGTATTTACTAATTCATTTATCCACTCAACCAACTTCTATTTAATACTTACCATGTACCGTCTATTGCAAGACATTTGTAATATAAAAAGCATATGCAATCTATTCATTAAGTCTCTTTTAATGGGCAAGAGTTTGAACATTTGCATCACATACATTGTTATGTGATCCTATCATACCAGCATGTGCAAGGTGCATTCAGAGTTCAAGGAATGGATACCAGGTGCACACTGGAGATCCCCAGTGTCTTAAATGTTATAAAACTGATCTTCAGTAAGTCATACAAGGCTCTGCATTGTCCATCCCGGTTCACTACTTAAATTCCATCTCTTAGTAATCTTTCTACCACTCTACCCTAACAGCTTTATGTATTATGTATGTATTATTTCTAGATCCTTTAATTGAGCATGCATTTTTTGTTGTTGCTGTTGTTGTTTTCTTGACATGTTGTTACCTCTAGGCTTAAGATGAACTCTAATAATCTATTTTAGAATGAGTTCTGTGAAACTCCAGTTTGAGCCCTGGTGTCCATTCTTTGTGCTCTGAAAGCATCTTATGCATGTTGGTATGATAGAATCCCAAGAATGTAATGTATGAAATGGAAGTATTCAAATTCTTACTTCTCTATTAAAAGAGTCTTAAATGCAATTCTTATTATAGTTCCTTAAAAATTGAAGTCTGATTATCTGAAGAAATTCATTTAAAAGGATAATGCCAAAAATGCAAAAAAGCATTTATATTTAGGCCTCTGGATCACATATACTACTCTTTCCTTTCTACCCTTACTTTCTTTATTTATAAAATGACATAAATTTCAAAGGACCTAGAAGGGGAAAGGACAGAAGGTGGAGGGGACAGAACACTGGTGCAGTGGAGTGCTGTCCTGTGATGGAAGTGTAGCTGTGATATGGCTCTCTGGAGAGCAGCCTTCTAGTTCAAGAACTGCTGAATATTTACTTTATGACTTTGAATGACTTGACCTTTGTAGGTCCATTTTATCAGTAAATCAGTATTGTTCTGTTGCTCTGTGAATCTTTCTAACTCTACTCTTTTCTGATTATGGGAGAGGAGGAAAGTACAGGATAAATAAAGAGGTTGTTGGATCCAGGAAATAGGCAAAGAAACCCTGAGTGCTATGTTACATATTTCCCACAATTTATAAAGGCAAAAACAGAATACTACAATTGTTTAGTGACAATTTTATCTTATAAGTGGGCTAAGGTGGGAGAGAATTTGGGGCCCAAGGGAATGAGCACTGAATGGTAGAACTGGTAAAGGAAGTAGAGAGCATTCTGATTCTGAAGCATTCAGGTACTGATTGTCCATTTTATTATTTCACCTCCATTGTGAAGTTCAGAGCCTTCAGAGTGATTAAATTCATCTAGGTGCTAGTGCCAACCTTACAGATACTGAGAAAATACTTTGCAATGTATCTTTAAGTTAGTGACTATCATCTAAGATACAAATTTGCCACATCTCAGGTTTTCTCCAAATGATTTACATGAACATAATTCTGTTTTAATGAAAAATTTTATTGTTATTTTTTGGCTGTAAATAGTAAGTAAAGTCAAAATAACAGTAACTTAAACAAGACAGAAAGGCCCTGAGTTTTTGAGTGGATGGTGGAACATGGTCAGCATGTGAGCCTCAAGTACTCTTCTTGTAATGACCCCATCCAGACATTGCACCTGCTGCTTCCACAGTGCTGCCATCTCCACTCTGCGTCCAAAGCCTGGTCACAGGGGGACACCTGTCTTTGAAGGAGGTTGGACCATATAGGTGTTGTCAGAATAATCCTATGGTTCCCGCAATGTTTGGATTCTATTAATAGAAGAAAAAGAGAACAAAGATAGTAGGGGCAACTGGAAGTCTCTGCCATGTGAATCAAAACGCAGTCCTCCAAAATATTCAGGGGAGGTCAGGTGTTTCAAAATTTTATCAAAACAGCAAGGTACACTAGGTATAATTCCTCGTTAAAGTACTTTTAAAATATTTTTTCTAGAGGTAATAATCAAGGGTGATTTAACAAACTATTCAATAACCTTCAAAGAAATCAATCCAGGAAAATGTTTATTTACTTTTGTTATTTATAATATTTATTTCTTACTGTTGTGCACATTGCAAACATTATTTAATCCTCAAAACAATCCTGTAAAATAGACTTTATATTGTCTATATATTTTTTGTTACACAGGAAAGTTTGCAAAAAATGTAAAGTAAAATTACATCTCTCTTTATTTTTGCTCTTAATTTCCTAGAGATGATTAAAATGAACACTTTGGTGTGTATAACCCCAGGCTTTTTTATTAATTAGTGAATATGATTTTAAAAAAGAAGATTACATATTCTATGATAAGCCTTTTTATTTAGCAGTGAAGTCTGGACCTTGTTTTTGCACTGGAATGCACATGTATGTTATATAGTTTTGGCATCATTCCAGCTTTTATGCGGAAAACCAATGCTCTGAATGAAATAGTTTTCTGTCGGTCTGGCTGAGATTTGACCTTGTTATCAGTCTGATTTTAGAACACAAATTTCTCCAAATATATTATGTATGATTAGCTGCATATATTTGGGGGATCAGCAAATTTTTTTTCTAAAAACTCTAAAAAACATGAAGTCTCTCTCTCTCTCAGTACTGGAAATTGAACCCAGGGACACTTTAAACCCTTTACTCTTTAGTTACTACCGCAGCCCATTTTTAAAAAACAATTTTTTAGATGTTGCTAGACCTTTATTTTATTTATTTATTTATATGTGGTGCTAAGAATCAAACCCAGTGCCTCACACATGATAGGCAAGTACTCTACCACTGAGCCACAATCCTAGCCCTACCTCAGCCCTTCTTTTTTTAAATTATTTTTTAATTTTTTTTATTTTTACAGACTGAATTTTGATTCATTGTACTAAATGGGGTACAACTTTTCATTTCTATAGTTGTACACGATGTAGATTCACACCATTTGTGTAATCATACATGTACATAGGGTAATGATGTCTGTCTCAGTCCACTATCTTTCACAACCCCGCCCCCCTTGTTTCCCTCTACATAATCCAAAGTTTCTTCCATTATTCCATTGCAGACAATTTATGGCTATTTAAACTTTCAGGTATTCTAAACCCTAAATTATTCCCACAAAAATGACTCAACTCTGTGATCTAATTACAATCATCTAACTTTCTTTTACAAAGCAGAATATTAATAACAAAATAACAATTGCTTCTAGATAAAGATGTTTATTCAGATCCTAGATAATTTCCAGGCTCCCTGCATTACCAAAAATAATTTTGGATGTTCTCATTTGATTTTCTTGATGAATCATATACAATGTATATACACATATATATGCAGGTTAAATGAGTTAAGATTTTCTGGTTCTTCATATTGTTTTGTTATTAATTTTAATACCTCATTAAAATGTGAGTATTAAAAGGTGTTATCTTTGTTCATGTTGATATAAGCTCCTAGATTTTTGGCATTAAGTTCATTTGTAAAGAAATTATCTTTCTCTTTTTTTGAGGAGACTCTGACAAGGATTATTTTGTGGCTAATATTTTGTACCTGGAATTTGGCAAAGAAAGTTCTGTAAGTTCAGCATTTATGTCTCTCCTGCATTTTTATAGCTTCTGATCCAACACTAGCTGTAAAACTGTGAAGAAGATATTTATTTATCTTGATTTTAAAAGATGCTGCCCAGATCCTAGAAAAATAGGCTTAAGTTACAAGAAGTTACAAAGGAAGTTAAAGAATGGACTAATGAAATAAAATCCTTAAAAGATTCTCCAGGCAAATTCTAGTTTTCAAGAAGACCATCCCCTCATAATTATTGTGCTATTAACTATTTGTCCTGTTCCTTTTATTGAAAAGCTTGACAATATATACAAATGACCAGCTGCCTTGCACTCAAGCTAATATGGAGGCTTCATTCTGGAAGATCATTTTCTTTTGATTGCCATCTACTGTCAGCATTTTCCCAGATTGCTCGTGGGTCTGATCCTAAAGCAGAGCCCAGCTTAGGGTCAACTTATATTATAGGAATTGCAATGGCCCAATCTTCTTTAATCCATGTAAGGACTAAACCAATGTCAGAAAGACAGAACGTATAGCATAAGAAGAATGCATTCATTCCCAAAGCTACTGAAAGGCAAAGGTAGGTCCAGAGATAATTCGTAGTACCCTTAAAAGTTGACAGAAAAAGTGATAGCAACCTGGGCTGTGCTCTTCCTGGCCCTGATCTCAAATGGATTTACCTGATTTCAGCTAATTGGATGTGAACAACAAAGCATGAGTGAGGCAGTGAGAAAAATATCTTATCAGTTGTTGTAACTGTTCTAAGCAAGGAAATGTAATTTCCTGATTGCTGAGAAAGAGCCTGTGTAAATCTTGGTGACGTATTATATATCTCTGCTAATGAAATGTGTTTTAGTAATCTAACTCTGCAGTTAGCCTGATCTTGGCTGCAATGCAATATTGCTATGTTTTAGAAGGTTGTTTATTAAGGACATCAAGTAGCTTTCAGAAAGTTAAACTTTGTTAGCTAATGTGTGTTTTCTCTGTTGAAAATATTTGAGATAGTAGGTTGTTTTAAGAGTGCTGTCTTAATGGAGGGGAGTGTGCTTATGAGGGCGAAAAGGGCTAGGCTGAGTTGACCATTGAGTTAAGGAAGAAACTGATAAAGATTCAAAAGGAAATGAATCAAGATTCAAAGGATCAATAACAAGGGCAAGAGAATATGGTGGAGGCTCTTTGATTTGAGAGTGAGTTTGCCATCTCAGTTGTACTAAAATTGGAAACTGTTCTACCTTTCTAATCCTCAAATTTTCTCTGAATTTTTCTACTAGTCACTATATTATACTGTAAAGATTAAGTGATATTAAAAATACAAGACTCCCTTGTGGCATGTACTAAGTAGAAGCTCATAGTTCCAAGCCTAGCACATTTAGCAAGACATGAATTATGATATATTTGGTTCCTATAGTTTAATCTTCATAACTGGCTATCAGTTATAACCAAGCATAGTCAGCTATTTTTTCTCTTATAATTCTGGAAGAAAGTATGTCAAAGATTTTTTTCTGAAAAATTAAGAGAATGCGGTTGCCAATCCTAACCTGATGTGCCAAAATTTTTGTAACTAAGAAGTCACAGCAATGCTGCTCCTATACACAAATGCATGCCAGGCATCATAACATCTTCAGGTATTTGAACCATGGGATTCTGTAAGGATGTTTTGCCTTGTTTTAGACAGTTTGCAACTTGTACAAAATCTATACATAAAAAAGAACTTAATATTTTTGCTGCGTGCCAAAATACTCTTTGAATAAAATGTGTATTTGCTTATTCATAACTTATATGTTTCTGTATTCTGTAATGTTTCTATATTTCTAAAAGTGACTTTAAATATTTTATAGAATAGTAATTCAAATATGCTTGGCATACATTTCCATTTCCTTCTCAGTTCTATTTTAACATATTACAAAACATTGTATCCCTCACAGTGACTTCTAAATTTCTGTAATTTTAACCAGTTGTACAGTTCATTTAGTCACAATTCTCGATTCATTACACTTGTTTTTATATACAATTCATTACACTTGTTTTTATATACAATTTTCAATTCATATACACTTGTTTTATATCATTAGTTTTGGATTTTTTCTATTCCATCTTCCTTTTCTTTTACCCTATCTATGTGGCTGTGAGAGATATCACTATGTAGCCATGAAGATTGGTGTGAATATATATGTGTATGTGTTTATCATCTTATTAAGTAATACTACAGTAGAGATCTCATTCTTTTGTTGATTTTCCTTTTACTTAACAATGTTTTTAAGATCTATTGATATTAATATATGTATGTGTTCACTTCTTACGGCTTTATAGCATTCTACATTTTCTCATTTTATTTATACACTTTTCCAGTGTTAGATACTGAGGTTACCCCTGAATCACTCTGTTAATCAGCTTTCCATCCCTGTAACAAATATCTGAGATAATCATCTGAAAAATAAGAAAAGTTTATTTTGGTTCACAGCATGGGGGTTTCCACCTATAGTCAGTCAGTCCAGATGCTTTTAGACCTGAAACGCTGCAGTATATCATGGTAGAAGTGCTTGGTGAGGGAAGCCTGTTCACCTTATGGAAGAGAACTCAAAGAGAGGAAGAGGAGGGGCTGGGATACCAATATCACCCTCAAGGTCATACTCCCAATGACCTAAACAACTTCCACTAGGCCCCACCTCTTAAAGGTTTTATCATTTCCCAATAGTACAGAACTGGAGACTAAACCTTTAATACCTGTGCCAATGGGGGATGTTTAACATGCCAATCACAGCACCCTGAAATCACCATAATCCTGAAGCACAAGCAACCATGCCTATCCCACTATGGAACTGATAGCATTTTTCTCAGGTGTGGACTCAGGAGTGGAATGTTAGAACATGACTGTTTATGAACACAGGTGACTTAGTTTTGCCAAATTGCTCCTTAGCACACTTTTACCAGTTTGATTCTCAACAGAAATACATAAAGGTTCCCATTAAAAATCATTTTGTCTTATATCCTGAGTAATTGATAGGATAAAGAAAGACCTGGTCAGTTTAATTTTAGAGTTATGCTTAAAGAGAACTGATATAGTCCTAACAATATTGATGTAAGCTTTTTGTGGTTCCTGGCAATTTATACATATGATATTAAAATGTCCTCAGAATATAAAACCACTGAAGCTGACACTGAATCTGAGATAAAGTAGGCAAATAAGTACTTTTCCTGAATTTGTCTTTGAAAATTGCAAACCTTGATATTATACCATTATATAACAACAGCCACATTTTAAGGAGAATTTTTTAAAACAACTGACCCAAAGTGAATGATGGTGTCCTGGTAACTTTGTAAGAGAGTTCCAGAAATGGAGTTGGTTTTTAATTGAAACCACACTGTATTGTGAATTCACTAAGCAATAAGGGGAGAAATTCACATCTTGTTGCTCATTTGTTTCAAACATAATTAATGGTGTTTTGCTTTTGTATGCAGGTATAATTATATTGTTACCTGAGTAAAATTTTTATTTTTGATTCATTTGTGTTGGAGATTTGGAAACTGGAATATCCTGTGGGAGTTACAAATGACATCGAGTTGAAGAATATGAATTAAGTGAAAACACATGGTACTCCAGCTACTGTTGGATTTTTCTACTTTGATTTCCATGTTGCATTATATTTGCCCTTTATGTTGTTTCTTTGCTAAATTTTCCCTGACCCCTACAATCTAATTCTCTCCCTATCATGGTTCTGAAATTGCTCTCTCCAAGATCAGGTCATTTTATTGCCAAATATAGAAGCTTTTATTCAGTCTCTATGTTTTAAAAATATTTTTAAAACTTTTTAAAAAAATTTTTACAGACTGCATTTTGATTCATTGTACACAAATGGGGTACAACTTTTCATTTCTATGGTTGTGCATGATGTACATTCATACCATTTATGTAATCATATGGGTAAAAAGGGTAATGATGTCTGTCTCATTCCACCACTTTTCATAACCCACCCCCTGCCCCTCTCATTTCCTTCTGTGTGATCTAAAGTTCCTCCATTCTTCTCTCACCCCCCCCCCCCACAACCCAATTATATATCATCATCCACTTACCAGGGAAAACATTCAGCTTTTAGTTTTTTGGGGATTGGCTTATTTCACTTAGCATGATATTCTCCAATTCCATCCATTTATCTGCAAATGCCATAATATTATTCTTTTTTATGGCCACCTATTGACCCAGTTATCCCACTCCTTGGCTTATACCCAAAGGACTTAAAATTAGCATACTACAGTAACACAGCCACATCAATGTTCATAGCAGCTCAATTCACAATAGCTAGACTGTGGAACCAACTGAGATGCCCTTCAACAGATGAATGGAAAAAGAAACTATGGTATATATGCATAATGGAATGCTAAACTTTTTTAATAAGTGAATTTTTTCTTTATCCTGTGCTTTTTAAAAATTTTTTAAAAATTTTTACAGATTGCATTTTGATTCATTGTACACAAATGCGGTACATCTTTTTGTTAGTATGGTTGTGCATGATGTAGATTCATGCCATTCTCGATGTCTTTAATACTGTCTTTTATTTTGAAACTCTTTTCAATTAATTCTTTGATCCTTTACCTTTCTGGTTCTCTTTCTCTTCATCATCTTTCCATTTGCTTTTTGTTCTACTTCTATAATTCTACTGTGTCCTACTTCTTTTGTTGCCTAACATCAGATATTTTGGAGACATAACTTCTCACCCTTGGTTTGTGAAGTCCTAAATTAAGGTGTTAAAGGCTAATTGCACAGGTACAGAGTGGATTTAGATGGAATTGGAATGAGTTCCTCTCTTGATGCATGTCTGTGTGTTTTAGGTATAATAATTTTTTTTGTATTTCAAAATTGAACCAGTCCCACTGTACTCCATAGGATATCTTTAAACTTATGCTAATTTCTGAGCATTCAATATTAATGGCAATGCTGCTAAACCCGAGTACCTCAGAGGAGAAGACCAGAGTGATGATGGACCTGGAAACCAGTTGATGAAAGGAATGATCAATGAAGGTAGTACACATTTATTTACAGAAGGCCAACATAAGCTTGATAACTGATTTCAATATTCATATACATGTCAAGAAGATGCATGAAAAGGAAGACTTATCTTGTAGTGATCCAAGTGACAGCGCTTGTGCAGATGGGTAGAAGTTTTGAAAGGGAATGTTTGCATAAAGAAGCTCTGAATATGGTTAAACCTATCTAATTCAACTATAAAGCACATTGCTTTCTGGAAGAAAAAAAAGGTATACATTTCATAGCACTAAAATTAGGAGGTAGATCAATGGTACAGAATAGAGGACACAGAGACAAACCCAAATAAGTACAGGTATCTCATACTTGACAAAGGAGGCAAAAACATGCAATGGAGAAAAGACAGCCTCTTCAACAAATGGTGCTGGGAAAACTGGAAATCCATATGCAGCAAAATGAAACTAAACCCATATCTCTCACCCTGTAGGAGGAAATTACCTTTTGTGGATGTTGAGTTGAATTAGATTCCTTCTAGCAAATCAAAGTTCCTCTCAGTTTCCACTTGTTCTTTCAATAGTGTGGCCTTTTGCCTAATTAACTATCTCAAAACTTAAGAATAATTTTCAATTAATTCATTTTGTCTGCCTCATACAGTAATTTAAAAAATGTATTGCTTTCCCAACATGGCTTTCATAGCTTGCTCTTCTGCATTATTCTTCTCAGTTTTATTCTTCCAAGTTACTGAGGTTCTGTGGTCTGCTTTGACACCAGTCTTCCCTGTCTTCATACATATGGCATGCAAGGCAGAGTGTCTCTGAACATCATGCTAAGTGCATGGCCCTAGATAAAACGTCCACAAATATTTATGATTGAATATCTTTACCTAATTCAAAATTCTTCATTACCTGATCACACCATAACAAATTCACTACATTTAAAATGTCTTCCTTGTTTAGTTAATCTGTTTTTTTCTACTCTCCATGAACTCTCCTTCTGTCTATTTAGAGTCACTGCTTTGATCTCCTTTCATACAACAAAAACTTTTATTGTACTATCCTGCATGCTTAAGAGGCTCATTGGACCCAAAGCTTTTGGTGCTTGCTGTGGTTTGAGTTTGTCTCAAAAAAGCTCATATTGCAGACCCTTGGTCCCCAATGTGGTACCACCCCAATGTGGTGATGTAAAATGTTGTTTAAGAGTTGGGGCCTAGAGAGAAGACATTAAGTCAGTTGGGACATTTGCTTGATAGAGGATAGGAATCCTGGGTCCTATCTGACTTTCTGTCTTGTGAAGTGATCTCACAAAATCTTCCCAATTGCACTCCTGTCATGTGCTCTCTACCATTAGGTCCTCCCCAGAGGCTGAACTATGGGCCACCCAACCTTGGATTTCCAGCATCTGAAACAGTGAGCAAAAAAAAACCCTTTTATTTTATAAAGTCACCAGTTTCAGTAATTTTGTTATAATAAAAAATGGACAAATATAGTGCTTCCGGGTTCAAGATTCCTACTACAAATATAGTGCTTCCGGGTTCAAGATTCCTACTTCTACTCCCAGTAGCCTACATTTTGAAATGCACTTCTTGCCTCCCCTTTTTCCTTTGGGGTTAAAGCAATAGTAGCAGTAGCAATAATAACAAATAGATCTCTATAATATAAATTGGTCACTGCCCTCTTGCAAAAATAGTCTAAAATGTCTTGTACTTTTCCATGAGAAGCTTTAAGTAAGAAGATGAAACACAAGTAATCATCAATTATTTTATATCTGATTCAATACTGATTCACAATCTAAAAACCACCATATCTGTATAAGGTTGGTTCAAAAGAAATGATAATTGTTCCTCGTTAATACTATAGTATGTATTTGTGTATTCACTTACTAAAATATATTTATAACTCTAAAATCAATACACCTGCTGTATTTGTAATCACTCACCTAAATGTGCAGAGTGACAAAAAATTTAAGTTGCCTGACACCAACATTCCCAAGTTAAGGTCAAAGAAGGTGACACTATCTTATTTCAGCTCTCATACTGCAAACAAATATCTTTTTATTGATCTATTTAGTGGTATATTCTTTGTATTTTTGTGGGTAATTTTGTTGTTTATAAATGGTCCTTATGCATAGTGCTGAGGTTTTGTCCAGTGTCCCTAAGCTCAAGAAGGATATGATGTACCTTAAGGAAAAAATACATATGATAGATGAACCTTGTTCAGGCATGAATTACAGTAGTGTGGACCATTCAATATTAGTGAATCAACAATAAACAGAATAAAATGTCAAAAAACAAAAGCACACATAAAACACTTACTGTGATGGTTTGGATATGAGGTGTCCCACCAAAATGTCATGTGCTAGAAAGTGCAGGCATGATCAGGCATGAAATGACTAGGTTATGAGAGTTCTGACCTAATCAGTGGATCACTCCATTTGATGGACTAATAATTTGAAAAGACTACTGTACCAGGTGGTAACTGTCATAGGCAGGTAGGGGGTAGGTTGCAGCTGAAGGAATTAGGTCACTGGGGATGTGCCTTTGGAGTTTATATTTTGTCCCTGTATCTTCTTTCTTTCTTTCTACTTCTTGGCAGATACTTTGACCACAAAGATAAAAAGCAGATTGACCTGTTTACAGAAATGTTGTGACTAGAGGCTTGAAGGTACCTAACCATGTATGTCTCTTAGAAGTGATGTTTTGTGTTTGCTGATTCAGTCTTTGAGGTAATTTTATGGAACATAGCTACCACCCATAAGAATAACTGACCATATTCTCCAATAATTGTGTAAGTAAAATATAGCACAACTATGGAAAGAGGTAATCATCAGCCCCTACCTCTTCAATTAGTTCATGTATATATATATATACACATACATACATACATATATACGTATATACATACATACATATATACATATGTGTATAAACTTTGGATGTATGGAGTAGAAAAACATAAATGTTCCTTTTTAGCCAATCAAATTTAAAGTTAAGACATATTTCAAAAACCAAGTAGTACAACCTGTCAAGGATAAAAAGCTATATTGAAATTAGCAAGAGGAAAAAGATATGTGGGGTAGTAGGCAGAGGGAGGAGGTGGGGGAGAACCTATCTAAGAAACTGTTGAGTCCAATAAACCAGTGGGAAAAAAAGTCTGAAGATTATCAAATCTTCAGATTTGGCACCCCTAGCACACCTGGCAAAGGGACTTTTAATGATTGTGCTGTTTAAAGCTTGGGTTTCACTCAGTTTTAGAGCCTTGAAGGGTCAGATTCTAGTTATGACAACTGTTTCTAGAGAAAGGAAACTAACTTATGAAATGTTTTTCAAATTACCCTTTCAACCTTTCCTCACCTCCAAGTGCTTATAGTTTAGACTTATTTCCATAGAACACATGTAGACCCTCCCAACAGTTTGCTTGAGAAGTGGAAAATAAGGGCAGGAGAGTGGGGGTTGGGTGTGGGTCTGCAGGGGCAGAGGCACAGGGAGCTGTTTTTTGTCTACACTTTACAGGGAGAAAAGAAGGCACAGTGAGAAAGGGCTGAGAAGGCACTTGGGGGAGGTAGAAGTCAGTTTGTCAAACTGCTGTGACAACAGCTGCTTGGCATATGAATTCCATTCTTTTATGCATTATTTTCTGAACCTCACTGCCTACAAGGGACAAGAATCTGCACACCATTGGGAGCTCTCTGTAAAAAGTTAATCATAGAATCTGGAGGAAAAAATGAGATAATTTTATATTTGATAACATTTTTATTATTAAGGAGGAAAATGAGATAATTTTTTATTTGGTAGCATTTGATTGTTAAGAACAGAAAAGTCCTGGCTCTAGCCACTTATTCTACTCTGTCCCACTCCTCCCCCCACTGACCCTCCCTTTCAATTCAACTTTTATCCCATTATATGATTTTGACAATGAAACCATTGGAGTGTAAAAGGGGCCTCTATAAGGGTGGTCTCCTTTTATAACGGCAGCACTGTACCCTTGAACTTAAATGGTTTCTATTAAGTTATATTTGTGATGTCTGCACCATCTGAAATAAAGGGCCATTATGATTGTTCAGGTGTGTGAGGCTCTTACTTAAAAAAGGAGGTTTGGCATAATAACTTTTTCATTAATAATTAGTTTTTGTACAGTAGAATGAATGCGGAAAAGAATGTTTTATGTTCAGTGAAGTTGGATTCTAATGCAATGTGAAGAATTAAAGGAGGAAAATGGCCTTCAGAATTTGTACTCAGAAAATACATCATAAGGATGAAGGAACTTTTCTTGATTTTGGCCTGGTGCACATTCGTGGATTGGATAAGGAATCTTTGTTCTGCAATAGCCAGCATTCAGAAGGCACAGAGAGCACAGTAAGAAATAGAAATATCTGTCATCACAGAAAACCCAAAGGCTCCTGTAAAAAAAACAAAAAAAGAAAAGACTTTATCAATGCATTATAGTTATGCACATTAGTGGGATTCATTGTTACCTATTCATTCACATGCACAACATAATTTGGTCAATTCTGTTCCGCAGTCCACAGCCATGCTGTCCAGTGCTGATGGTCTCTGAAGGTTCTGATTTTGTTTTGGGGTTTCAGACCCAGAATGTCTGCAGCAGGGGGTAGGCATTTTAGGTTTTGGCGAATGTGCATCGTCTCTAGATCTCCCCCTTAAGTTTGCTTTCTTTCCCAAACTACTCTTTGCCTGACACTTGATAGGAATGGTTTACTCAACTTCAGAGCATTCGAATGATCGATTTGTTGATCTTTAAGACTTGCTCTCACCCAGCCTGGAGACGGCTGTGATGGTGAAGTATTTATGAGCTTCTCATAGTTCACAATTGGTCAAGATTGCAAATGACAATAACAGATGTAATACAAAGCCTTCTGCTAAACAATCTAATGACACACTGAGAGGGGTGGGGAAGGACATTGATCATGATTGATTTTAAAGCGACATTTGATGAACATGAACATTCATGGACACCAGCCTCTGGAACTGAGTACTGTAATCTCCATCATATCCTGAAACCTGAGACAAAGACACCTGCTTTATGCAGCTCATTTACTTTTGAATTTTCATGAACCAACTAACTTCTATAAAGCAAGGAATGTTCTGAACTTGAATTTCTGGTTTTCATTTATATTCTTTAGGAGGCAAATTTAATGTATATGATTTCACTGAAGTAATCAGCAGTGTATCAGCTAGCTGTAGCTAATGATATCACATCGTATATCAAGAACATTACTGTCATTTTCTTTCCCAGAATTACTAGCTGAAATCATTCCTCATAGAGGAATTTTTCCTTAGTGACTAATTCGCTGGGGTTTCTCTCAATTTAGAGTTTTGTCTTTATGGCCAAAAGCTTTTTTCCATATGAATCTATTTGAGATGTCACTTTTTCCAAACTTGTTGTGCTGTCCTTGACAAAGAACCATTTAATGGGTTCCTAAATAGATGTTCCAATAATTGGGTTCCATTAGAAACTGCTGTCACATATTCACCTCACTTAGAAATCTCCTTGGTGTCCCACAGATATGAGAAAAGGTTTATATTAGTCAAATACTTTCTCCCTGTGAATTCAAATGATATTACAACTTGGTTCTCTAAATCATGCCAGAAAGAATCTGGATGAACATAATAAATGCGATATATCTGATGATGAAGAACCTGCTAGATATGATGTTGTCTTTAGCTATCAGTGCATGACAATCATAATAATGACAATGTTGAAGTTGATGATGAAGTTGATGATGATGATGATAATGATCATCTATCACTTACTGAACATATTCTGTATGTCAGCTTCTAGGTTACATTTTCTAAATAAACCATTTAGTTTAATCCCAACAATAGCCATGTCAGGTGGTTTTTATTATCCCCATTTTCTAGACAGAAAGTTCACTGAGGTTATGAAAAATGTGAGGCTCCTACACCAGGTCCAGTTGCTTTCAAAGCCTACTGATAACTTTCCACACTAAAAGGAGTAGAATGTCACATAATTATAATGTCTACTTGGGTCACCCAGGTAAATCAATGTGACAGTGGATGTGACAGTGGAAGATGGTAGGCTTTGTAGCCAAATGACCAGTGTCTCTGAAGCTGTACTGTATACAAGTTACCTGAAGAGCTTGTTAAAATTTTAGGCTCCAATTCATCAGTTCTGGAGCAGGGCCTAGGATTCTGTATTGTTAATACGCCTCCAGATGTGGCCAATCTGCTGGTCACAGGACCATAGGTTGGAAGTAAAATACTTTTACACACATTGTCCTGGCCCAACAGAACAAGCAGTTAGCCTGCCTAGTCTGGGTCATGCTCAGTGCTCAGTCAGACCTAGGCTAGAGAAGCAAGCTGCTGGAGCGGCAGAGGGACTTTGTGATCTGCATTTTTAAAGATGAAAGTCATCTGTCAAAAGGTAATTATTTACCCACATTCACCCAATTAATGACTGAACTTGGGGTACAAATCATATTCCCAGGCTCTGAGGGAGATGATTTGTATTGTACACTTTGCTGCCTGTCTTACTTATGAAGTTGTGTGTTTTGTTGTTACTGCTGCTGTTTTGGTTTGGTTTTTCTGAGTGATTTAAACTAGCTATGTCTTTATGTCTTTCTGCTAAAAGCAGAATGCAGTGTGTGTGTGTTGTGTGGTGTGTGTGTGTGTGTGTGTGTGTGTGTGTCCTGATTAATTGGCTTTCCAGTTGCTTTGGTTCTGGTCAAACAGGGTTTTTTCTTCTATGACCAATTATCTTTCTAGAGTTTTTGAATATTCAAGCCAAAACCAGCTTGGTAAAAACTCTTTTGCACATCTAAAATTAATTGCAGTATCACTCTGCACCATTCAGAAGCATCTCTTATTTGCTTGGAAGACTTCTTAGCAATGAGTGAACAAAAACCTAGGATTTCCTGTTTTAATAAGTATTCTGGGAAACAATGTTAAAATTAGAACCTCACTGTAAGAGTGTCCTTTTGCCCATGATGTGAGCAAGTCTTATATTACACCATGCTGCGTAGCTGTGCTTCACTCTATGTAACTTGCTTCCAGGAATTCTATTCTTCTATAGAGAGATAGCAACCAGATTAACATGATATAAAAATTAGTATCTACCACCTCATCCTTTATAATTTTTAAAAAAACTGAAACAATGATTCGAATGAGACAAACATTAAGAAATTTTCTCTTAAATATGAAGTATTACATTTCACACCCTTTTTCCCTACTCTCCCCCGCTTTTCCTGTGCTGGTGTGATTTATCAATGCTATCTTTGTGAAGCAGGAAAGTGGTACACAAAGGGCTTGTTGAAAAATGCTATTTTTGATTTGCCAAATTCTATAGGAATATCGCCTCAAGGCAATCCAGGAAAGAAAAACATCTGATGCTATTTCATTTCTCACTTCTGCTGGGGTTGTGGAACAACAAGGCCCATAAGGGACACCAACATGGATGTGCAAGTGTTGATAAAGTTTTTAGCCAGTGGCTCAGTTTCCTCCTTTGCTTCCCTCTAAAGGTAAATACAGTGGGTGCCTAGTTGTCAATTGCAATCTGCTTTTACTCTCATCCCTCACAAGTTGTATGCTTTTATTCTGTGTGTGTATCAAACTGCCCGCCTTGAAGGCCAGAAAAATTATGCCAGGTATTGACACATCTCCTTGATGGGTTCTCAGAAGGCAAAATAAATGTCTCAGCGATGCTTCAGTATTAAGTAACCAGCAGCAGAAGGGCAAAGTCAATAATTTCCATTGTTCACATGGCACTATTGGAAGAAAGGTTTTTGCTTACCAAAGAGAACCTACACACAAGAGATTAGACAAAAAAAATCAAGTATAGTATTTAGCTACAAGCTTCACTGTTCTGTAGGAAATAATAGGTTGTATTCAACTTTAACAAAATAGAGTTCAAGGTTCAAGGCTGAGTAGATAATGACCTGCTATGTCATCTGTGTTCTTCGGCAAGGATCCTGCAGGTGATAGAAATGCTTAAGGTTTCTACCTCTCCTTCTGACCTCTTGTAACTGCCTCCATCCCAAAAAAGGTCATTCAAAATTAGCTCTGCTTTTTCAATATCTTGAATGAAAGATCCATTTGAATTAAATACATGCATGTGTCTCAGCTATCACAAATAAAAATCCAAAATTAGAAACTATTTCAAATCAAAAGCATATGTTCTCACTATTTCTAATATTGTTCACATTAAGCTTACAAAGAAAGCTGGGTAATATTTTTAATGTATTCCTATCACTTTCTAAGATGATATGTTCATAAGTCAAATAAAAAATAAAGAGTGAATTGTCTCAATAGATTGCTCAGAACAAATCCTTGATCTAAATTATTTTAGAGGAGCTTCTTGTATTTATTTATATCAGAATGATTCCGCCAAAAGTAGCTACATAAATTCATGCCATTAATTCTGTGAAAACATAAATGTTTGTGGGTTAACTCAGACATTTAAATATCTAAAAGAACTCTTTTGTATTGTTAAATACTAACCAATCATCCATCTGCAATACTGCCAAAACATTAGAAAAAGAAAATAATCACATGCATCAACACTACCTTAGTTCAAAACAATTGTAATTAATTTGTCTCCTATTTCTGTCTATACATCATGATTGATATATATCAAACAGTTGAATTTAAACTGAATTTATATTGTTTCTGGTGTTTTTCATTTAATCACATTGATATTTTCCTTGTTGGTTCATGGGTTTCACAACTGCTATTTAAGTTTTGAATACCATTCAATACACTTAATAGTGCTTTATTTACATAATCATTTTCTAAATATTGGGCTATTGATTTATCTCTAGCATAATTAATTTAAAAGTTGCAGTGAATATATTCCCTTTATATTATTTAAAATATTTGTTAAAACTTTTGTTTTAAAATCACACTTTGTATAAAAATAATACTTGACTTTTGTAAAGAATTTAAGCAGATCAAGAAAGTATATGGAAATTAAAAGTACTAAGCAAATAAAACAATAACAATAAAAAATCCCAAGACAACATTCACAAATAAACATTGCTTATGAGATGTCAATGCCAGACATTATCGTTCTTGTATGGATGATAATGTAAAGAAGACAGGCAGAAGCCAGGTATGGTGGCACATGCCTGTAATCCCAGTGGCTTGGGAGGCCAAGACAGGAGGATAGCAAGTTCAAAGTCAGTCTCAGCAAAAGCAAGTTGCTAAGTATCTCAGTGAGATCCTGTCTCTAAATAAAATACAAAATAGGGCTGGGATTGACTCAGTGGCTGAGTCCCCTGAGTTTAATCCCCAGTACCTCTCCCCCAAAATGATAGAGTAAACATAGAGGTATTTTAATTTTTACAATGTTAAGTTATAATTTATATTATAACCCAATATTTTATCTAATTTGTAGTAAAATCATTACAATTAATTTTTATTTTGAATAATGGAAAACAATGAAGGAAACAAGGGAATTATTAAATTTAAGTGTTTACCGCAATGCTTTCTTTTCTAAGATAATTCTGATAACTAAAAACAGACTATGAATGGAATATTAAAATTAAAATCTTAGTTTTTACAAAGTTTTACACTTTATTTTTAGACAATTTTGATTTAGTCATTGTTACATAAATGTAAACATTATAACCCAAACCACCTCACCACTTCCTTCTCTCATCTTCTCATTTAATTAATTTTATTATAACTTTTATATAATCTATATTTGGTTGTATTAAACATAATTATGATATATAATTATGTTATATGATATATATAACAAAATGATACATAATTTATTATATGGTTTATAATAACATTATGATATATATAAACATTTGTTGTTTCTATTCGTTTCAAAATATTGAAATTTTACCACTATAACTTTTATTGTATTTTTTCCATTTCTAAGCTATGTATTGGTTTTACTTTTCAAATGGCCATTCCAGCAATGGTTCATTGTTACATATTTTGTGTTATATATGTTTAAGGTTTTTACTGTCTGATATTGCTATTCCTGAACAATATGTTCATTGGGTATAATAATCGTAGCTAATGAGACAGTTTCTACTGTCTTCAGTCATTGATGTTTGCTGTGCAGAAATCTAAGATTCCATCTTAAGTTTTACCCGTCGTCCTATTTAGATGCCTGAAAATTTATCCCACATGTCTATCTGCATATACACAATACTACATATATTCCAGATTATTTATTTTTATTTTTTGCAATAGGAAAATGTTGAAAATATCCTAAATTATCACTGGCAAGGATCGTTTATATACCTGCCTTTGAAACAGAATGCTATGCAGCCAGAAAAAGATTAAACAAGCTATTTATGTTTGATATAAAAATTTTTCTAAAAAAAAGTTACACAAAATTTTTAGAATGCAATAAGGCTACACAGTCAATGACACATAGCACTATTTCTGTCTGTGAAGGACCACATGTGTGTTGGTGGTCCTATATAGTCCAGATGTGTAACAGTCTATCCCTTCTAGGTTTGTGTAAGTACCTTTTAATGTTTGCACATCATTGGAATCACATAATGGCACTTTTTTAAAAAGAAAATTCCTGTAATTAAGTGACATATGACTTTTTTTGTAAGCAAGGTGAAGAGTGAAAATATGTGCTTTTATTTGTATGTATTTGGATAAGGAAACTCTGGAAGAATTCTTAAGAAATTAAGGAAATAGATTGTGTACAATGGAAATGAGAGTGGGCAAATTACTGGAGAGATCAAGGTGATACTTTTATTGGAATTCCCTTATATTACTTTGATGTATGAATGGTGTGAAAACAAAATAATAAAAGCAACATGAAATTGAAAAAATAGTCATACTGATTAGTCAGAATTGGAATTTGATTTAATTCTCTATTTTTTAAAGCTAGTTCTCTGTGCAGATTTCTTTATGACAGCAGTTCTCTAGAAATAACATCTATTTTAACAGCTCTCTAGCAAGCAGGAAACTCAGTCCAATAGTCTCCACTCCTTCACTTTCCTGACACTTCTGCTGCTGTTTCCTTATTTTTTTTTTAAACCTCATGGGCTTAGGTGTCAAATGAGAATTATGTATGTCCTATGAAGAACTAGTAAATACAAATTAGCCCCTTCTGAATTTCGCAGATTCCTTCCACATTTTGGACCAATATTCATTGTCAACATGGCTGTAGTCATGTTAATAAGAAGTAGAATGAATCTAGTCTAGTCATCATAAAACAACGTTAGCCTCATGACTACCGAGACATGCTTTAAAAAATTGAACTTCATCTTTAAATTAAAGAAAAATGGCTTCATTGATAGGGCTACAGAACTTCTAGTATTCCAAACTAAACAAAGACCATAATAAAGTGCTTTGCCTGCCATTTTTATCTTGTGAATTGATATTTTTCTATGGAATAATAAAGAATATCCTACAGAGTAAATATCTAACATGAACTAAGCACAATAAATGGACAAAACAAGCATGAAGTGTGAACTTTGTTCTGAAGAATCTTACAATGAATTTAGGGTCATAAAATTTTACAATCTCAGATTATTATTCAAATGTTTTATCACCTAAAAATGACATCATATCATTGTGCTAAGAAATTCTTGTTCTTTTCACAATGTTTACATATTTAATGATTTAGTTTTATAGTATTTATCCTTCTTTCTAGTCACTGTTTCTAAATAATGAATAATATTAAATGGTGACAAAATGTTCTCACGTTGCTGTAAGAATGATCTTTATTATCACTAGAATTCATTGTCAGCTCTATCTTGACCAGAAACACAAGTATACAGTTTAGGCTGGGAGATGGGAAAATTGGTGATAAGAAACCAGCTAGAAATTCTTAAAATAATCCAGATGAGATAGGAAGAACTCTCTGAAGTTAGCGACAGTGCGAATAGAAATGAAAGAATTGAGAATGCTATGCACAGGTTGAATCTGTAGGATGTGGAGCTGAGTGTGGGTGGGGGCAGTGACCAGTGATACAAGAGGAAAGTGGTACCTTAGTATTAACAGAGAATGAAAGGAGATAGTAAAATTGTTTTTCCAGCCTGTTATTAAGGATTTGAGCATAAGGGCCATAGGTTATTCCTTTAGTTTTTTCAATAAATATTCAAACAAATTTGTAGAAATTTACTTGAGACTGACTGAACAAAGTGCTATTAAGGAAAAAATTAGAAGGCACAATTCCTTCTAAAGAAGGCTCATTTTCTAATAGGGAAATAAGAATATGAAGAACTAATTTTTCTGGGTGACTGGAAACCTGTGTGTTACTCTTATTCACTTTGCATTCTTATTAATTATATCCAGTGACATTTTGATATCTCTGTAGAGTAGAACATACAGAAACAATGTTGAATCTTTGCTCCAAAGAATGCCTTTATTTCCCTCAATGAAGGAAGCAGGAGAAGGAAGTATAGCATTTTTTTTTCTTTGAATGGTGGAACTGAACATTGAAAATGGCTACATGGGGTGAGACTGTGGTAAGGGGCAACTCTGCTCCCCCCAACATCTGAACCATTGGCTAGTTGCAGCCTCTAGGACTTGCTAGTAATCTTAGTACCTCAAATGGGATAAAGTCCCATGCCTTAGCAGATTTCACTGACATCTGGTATACCAAAGAACAACAGAGTTCTCCCAAGGAGAGGCAAAGAACTTAGAGCTGGAAAGAGGATGCAGAGGTATCTTCCCAACTGTGTCCTTCATAATTTCATCAAGAACTTGAAAGGGAACATTGTGACAGGATTTTTGAAGAACGTGAAGATCTGACAGAAATTGCAGGACCTTTTGAAATTCTTGTTACACTAGCATAGAGTCTACAAACTACATTATGATTTCAAAAAGACTAACAATTTTGTCCTTATTGTGAATGAATTCCTCCCCTCTAAAGCATCAAGTGACTTTGGTGTTGGTTAGGCTTGGTGAAGTGATACTGCTTCTGGCTAATCAAGGCTTTAATTAGGGGTTATGTGTATATGATTTTGATCAACAAATATGTTTTTACTGAAATGGGGTTGGCAAAATCCTTTAAAGCATGGGGGATGTTGAGGGAAAAAAGCAGTAAAGGGTTTTGGATAGTAAAAGATTAGAACTACTTGTCTGTTGTTGAAATAACCAATATGGTAGCCATGGGACATGTGTAAGTATTTAAATTTAAATTAATTAAAAGAATTAAAATTTAACTCTTCAGTTTCCAGGAGATATATTTTAAATTCTCAGTAGTTACATGTGGCTAGTGGTGATATTGGACAAGGCGATATAGAATATTTTGGAAATGATATTGGACAGCATTAAACACCAATACTTTTGTATAGAAGATGGTTTATCAAAATATAAAAAATGCATCTTTTTTCTCTCTGTGTATATATTTATTATAATAGTAAATAATGCAGAGTGTGGTGAAAGGCACAATAGAATTAACTGGCATATTACAAAGTAAATCCTCTTGCCCTTCCTTCTGTTCTATCATCACTTGTTATATATCTCTGGTGGGGTCACCAAACTCCATAACTCTAAATAACCCACTTATATTTCTTGATCCATCAATTTCACCAGTATTTATAGACTCTCTGATATAGAATATTATACACTTGGTACACTCTTAACATCCCTTCCAAATAACTTCCCAAGTATGTCAGATTCATTTTTCAAGTTTTACTTCCACTAGTTATAATTATGATGTAACACTATTCTAATACCATAAGTTTTTATTACTCAAGTTGATATCATTGTGCCTAGTATTATGGTGAAAAAAATGTGCCCTTTCGTGTCTTTCTACCTGTCTTCCTTTCAATAGTTTTTCAAACTCAATCCATTATATTCTTCTTTTTTTTTGAATACAGAGAAATTTTATTTTCTTTCATGTTAATAAAGTGTTTTATTAAAGCATAACATGAGGTGCACAAATAGCTCATACAATTCAGTAAATGTTTACAAAGAGAGTAGACCTACATGATGACCACACACATAAAATGCAAACATAACAAGCATCCTCAAAGCCTTATTCCTGCTTCATTTCAATCATTATTCACTATGTCAAAGTTAAAGACTCTTCTCACTAAAATCACTGTATTTTTTCATATTCTTTTAAATAGTCTATAATTATTCCTACTCCTTAGATTCCTTTTCATCTTGCTACACAATTTAGTCTTCTAAGTTTTGTCTATAGTTTGAGTGTAAAATTGACACCAAGAAACAATATTTATGCTATTATCAGATAAATACTAATTATGGAACCAAGTGTGTGAATGACAAAGTGATTGACAAATATTCCTTTGTCATTGATCTATTCCTACTAATGGAGAATATGATGAACAAAGTTTGCAAGAGCACCTGACTTCTTAACCATACTGTGTGTTACTCTAGATAATATTTGACTTTCTATTCTAACTTATTACTTGCCAATGTGGTGTACAACTTGCATCTTTAGATCACTGCCTTTTTATTCTTGAGAGTGTCTTTATTTTAATTTTAAGATTTATTTCTTATCTTCTTACTCCTTAGATTCCTTTTCATCTTGCTACAAAGTACTCTCATAAATTTTTTTCAGAAGGGATTTTTGGTGGTAGGTTTTCTGAGTTCTTGTATGTGTTATGATTTTTTTCCCTACTCATACTTGATTAGATATTAGAGTGGAAAAGGAATTCTGCATTCAAATAATTTTTACTAGAACTTAATATTTTTTTCATCTTTTCTTTCAATATCTGGTCTTGCTTATACCTAGCCCTTCAATTCTAGTACCCCTATGCATTTCTGTTCATACAGCACAGAAACTGAACTATCTTCAACATTTTGTCATTTTGCAAACCCACTCATTTGGCAATATCCTAGTTATTGATGTGAAGCTGCTTATAAGGACAGACCAAAGAGATGATGTCCTTTTTATGCTTTGTGGCAAATTATCTTGTTATGTCTGTAATGGATCCTGAAAATGATGCAGAACATGTCGATTGCTAAATTCATGAAGAATCTTTTTTGGGTCCTCAGAAATGATTTGATATCTTTAGTCTTTGTTACAAACTTCCTTGATCTCTATACACACAATTCCATGAATGTATGTGGTACATAAAATATTTCAGCTTCTGTAGAAAAGAAGAAATTCTTTTCCAGCTTTCCCATAAGGAAAACTTCTCTCTATTGAGGGAAAGATGGGCTTTGATAAATGAATTTGAGAGACATAGATTTTAATGATAAACTCTACGTAAAGTTAGAGTTATGGAGTTCCTGCTGTAAGAAGGTCATCTAGTTTATTCTGTTATTTCAGTCAGAACTATCCCACAGCATTTTAGCAAGCTGTGTTTTGGATATACCTAAGGATCATAAATGAAAGAAACCAAGTGATTTCTTTTGATAGGCCATTTTGTTCAGCTTGAACATTCTTTTATATCTTTTAGCATCCTATATAAGGGAATGGATAATAAAAATCTAGGTAAATGGAACTTTTCCAAATTATATGCTTTGAAAAATTCACAGTTGGCCAGAGCAAATGAGTATTTAATATTTTCTTCCTGGTAGTGATTTAAAATGAGAAAGTCAAATAAATTCATTTGGTTGGAGTGTGAAGGGGCTACTAAAGAGGCAAAAAAATGAAGTAACATTGATAATTTCAGTGAAAAAAATGAAGAAGGAAGTTGAAAGTCCACAATAGACTACACAGAAATTAATACCCATGGTTAGAATGGTAAGAAAACTGTTATTTTTTTATAAGCTTCATTCATAGCAGAAAAATTAAGAAAATTTATAACTTTATATATGTACCTATATGTATAGGTAGTAAATATAATTTATAATGTCCTATAGTGTGGGAATTAGTAATTCAAGGTATTGATTCCTCAAATAAATTATTTTTACTAGATTAGTTTTGGCTTAGAATTTTTTAAGACATTTATTTTCTTTCTACTGCAAGCTTGTTAGTTGGTCAGGGCAAGGTACAATTGTGACTTTTTAAAAGAGGTTAATTGACTTGCCCAAGGTTAAATAGCTTGTCAGTGGAAGTACTGGTGCTAGAATTCCTATTATTTGTAACTGATTTACTGCTTTATTATAATTATTGTTGTTGCTCTTCCAACCCTACCCCAGTGGGAAGAGAGAGAAAAAATAATTAACTCACATGAAATAATGACATGACAGTTTAGTGCTTGTCTTTGTGACAGTGACAATAGATTAAATGAGGGAATAATGAGACTGGATATTGTAGTTGGAGTAAACTTAAATGGAGAACACAGGACTTGTTCCAGGAGGTACATGTCAATCTAAACTTCATTTACCTCCTGTGTGAATTCCAGGGCAGAACAAAATCCACCTGTTCCATGAGTCTTGTGTAGATTGAATGAGTGGATTTTGTTGGGAAAGTTTTTCAGTTTTTTTCTCATATGAAAATTTCAGAGTTATGTACTTTGAATCACTATATTAAAGTGTAAGAATAATGCCAAAGAAGCTGCTTAATATATAGGAAACGATCCACATAATTTTGACCTAGACAAAAATTTCTGGGCCTCTTAAGAAACTGGACAGAAAGAACTTCTAGAAGGACCACTATTAGCTGAAAATTGCTGAAACCCTGGCACTGGTGGGGACCTGTCAGGAAGTGGGTCCAGCCCTGCTCAGCCTCTGTGACCCAAGCAAGGGCAGAAAGCTCTATGCAGCATCTGCTCATTTCACTCAGAACCGGCAATGAAGTTGCTACAACCCTGAGCAAAAGAGAGTGAATTCACTGGGCCCTGACATTGACATTAGGGGAAGGTATCTTGGGAAGCCTAGGGAAAATCTCAGGGTCATGAGGCCAAAGGAGAGTGAAGCTACCTAAATATCCAGTGACACAGAAACCCAGAAGGAAATTATCAAAGTCTATGTAGCAGGAAGGGGCTGATCCCAGCTTTAACTGATGCATAGACTGAACTGTGGCGACAATTGGCAAATGACAGGGCATAGTTTGAATACTTGCTAAACCTTGCATCAGACTTGTTGGACCTTGCATTCACAACCTGGGGCAGTGGAAACTAGAGTCCAGATGAACCACCTGAGACCCTTCACAGCAGTACCTCAGAGAGTGGTGATGATCAGGGGAATTCTTCTGCACCACAGAACACCAGCAGAAAACCCACAACCGGAATTCCTGCACTCACAGACAGCCACCTGGATCTTCATTACTACAAAAAGGATCCTGTAGAGGGGAGCAGGTACGTGGTGCCCCACAGCAACCAAAGGGACACTCCAGAGCCTGCATCCTGAACTATTGAACACAGTAGAAATACACTACCTACAATGTAGGAGTACCTGAGGATACAGAGCTCAGGCGTTTTCTCTTCCCTTAATTGGTCTGGTCACGAGCCTAGCACGAGCATGATGGGGAGCATGGCACGGAGATGTTAACAGCTATTGGCAAGTTGTAATTAGTGAATGTCTGTTATAAATGTTTGCTTGTTCTGCATTAAACCGAGCCTGGTCGTCAGAACCAAGCTCCCGGTGTGGTGTTAGCACCGTCGCACTCACCCTCCTTACCCCCACAGGCCGCTCCTGTTCCACTTTACAACACTACAACACTTCACTGTCCAAGCAGTGAGATGCAGGTCCCTGAGCTGACAAACCAGAAGCCGCTGGTTGAAAGTTCATAGCAACGAGGGAATTGAGACCTATGTTTCTGCAACTTGAGATCCACAGCCAAAGACTGATGGACATCAGCTGAATGTCCAAACCCCAATGAAATCCAAATGAAGAATCAACAAGAATTTTCTTCACCTTGACCTGATTTACTAACAACAACTCTAATATCAACTTTGATATATAAGTAACTCTTTAACTTAAACTATATTTTTTAACCCATAGCCACATTGTACCTTCAACCCATTTGAATGTATTACAACTAGTGGTTAAAAGCATTAATTGGAATTAATCTTTCTATCTTTGTTTTCCTAACTCTAGTTTATACCTGCTCCTCTTAATCCCTACTCATCCTCTTGCATTATCTGCTACTACCTCAAATACTAAACAATCCTCTATTTGTCCTTTAAACCTTGGTATAAATTATTCATTTATATCTTTTCTCTTTCTTTCTGTCTCTTGTTTTCTTCTCTCCATTTTTGTCCTTTTCTCTTCTAGCCCTCACTTAAGGTTATAGTAAGGTTACTCAATTTAACAACTGATTTTTTTTTTACCTATTTAAGAACGTTATTATAGACTTGTACCTGAATTTGAGGAAATGTAGAGAAGAATTGCAACAAGTTTTTGTTTCTTATAAGGTTGAATAGAATGAGGCTTGGACCTGAAGTGATTATAGTAAATAGGGCTCATGGTATCTCTTAAAGTGATGCCGATATTGGGATCATCAGACGTCACAAATTGACTAAAAATATCATTATCTGGATATTCCCCCAACCCAGGGCTCTTAAGATAAAGAAGCTCACAAAGTAGTCCTTTGCTTAAAAGAAGAAATCATAACTATACCAATAGATGGGTAGAAATACAAACAATATAAAAAAACAAGGGAACAATTCATCCCAAGTAGCCTATAATACTTCAACAACAGACTTCACTGCCACCACAGGGGAGGAAATGTCAGGAAAAATATTTAGAAAGGTCATAGTTTAACTGTCCTATGAGCTAAAAGAAGATGTGAGCAGTGAAATCAGAGAGAAAATACAGGAAGTGAAAGAGCAATTCAATAAAGAGATAAAGACTCTGAAGAAGGAAAAACAGAAGTCCTTGAAATGAAAGAATCAATAAACCAAATTAAAAATTCAATGGAAAGCATCAACAATAATTTAGACCACTTTGAAGACAGATTTTCAGGCCTCAAAGACAAAATATATGGGTTTTCAGTGGCTCTGGGGAAGGAAGGTGGTGATAGAGGCAGCAAGGGATTCGCTAAGGTGCTGGATTCTTGTGGCTGAGTAGGGATTTAACCGCCACCATGTCAAGCAAAAGGGCAAAGACCAAGACCACCAAGAAGCGCCCTCAGTGCGCAATATCCATTGTGTTTGCCATATTTGACCAATCACAGATTCAGGAGTTCAAAGAGGCCTTCAACATGATTGACCAGAACAGAGACGGTTTCATTGACAAGGAAGATTTGCATGATATGCTTGCCTCACAGGGGGAAAAATCCAACTGATGAATACCTGGATGCCATGCTGAATGAGGCTCCAGGACCCATCAATTTCACCATGTTCCTCACCATGTTTGGTGAGAAGTTGAATGGTACAGATCCCGAAGATGTCATCAGAAATGCTTTTCCTTGCTTTGATGAAGAAGCTACTGGCACCATTCAGGAGGATTACCTGAGAGAGCTGCTGACCACCATGGGCGACGGGTTTACAGATGAGGAAGTAGATGAGCTGTACAGAGAAGCCCCTATCGACAGAAAGGGGAATTTCAATTACATCGAGTTCACGTGCATCCTTAAACACAGAGCAAAAGACAAAGATGACTGAAAAGAACTTCAAATTCCAGCCAAATGTTCCTTGTTACCATTTTGGGTATTTCTGAGACTTTTCTCTTAGAGCCTGTTGCATGACCTTCAGCTTTACAGCTTTTGCTTTTCTTGTTTTGTATTTATTCTCAGCCATTTTGAGGCTCATTAATCTTTATAATCAGACTGGAAATGGGACTTTTTGTCATTTTCAGAATAGAAAATAGGGTAATTTAAGTTACCATTGCCCTGACCCCCAATAACTGCAGTCTACACAGAGTCAATATATTTTTTCAGAGAAAGTTATTCACTCAATTTTTTTCTGAACCATTATTAAACTTTATGATAAAAAAAGATAAAATATATGATCTTGAAAACAAAGTTGACCATAAAGACAAGACATTGAAAGAACTTGAACAGAATATTCAAGAAATCTGGAGTAACATTAAAAGCCAAACTGAAGATTCTGTGGGATAGAGGAAACCTCTGAAATATAAACTAAAGGAATGCACAATCTTTTTGATGAAATAATATCACAAGAATTTCTAACCCTTAGTAATGGGATGGAAAATCAAATAAGGAGACATTTATGACTCCAAATATACAAAATCATAAGAGATCCACTCCAATACACATTATTATGAAAATACCTAACATACCAAATAAGAATAGAATTTTAAAAGTTTCATAAGAAAAACGACTGGTCACATTTAGAGATAAAGCAATCCAGATTTCAACTATTTCTCAACCCAGATACTAAAAGCCAGGAAGGTTTGGAATAATATATACCAAGCTCTGAAAGAAAATGGATGCCAACCAAGAATTCTATTACCAGCAAAATTATGCTTCAGAATTGAAAATAAAATAAAAACTTCCTATGATAAACAAAGTTAAAAGAATTCATAATTAGAGAGCCCATGCTACAAAACACACTCAATAAAATATTTCATGAAGAAGAAATGAAAAGTAGCATAGGGAGGATTACATTAGAAGAATAGTTAATGTAGAATCAAGTTCAATTTAAACATTAGAAATAAATGGAAAAAGGATGGATTTTGTAGACTGAAATGATGGGTGGGGTGGAGGTGGGGAAGGAAAGATAATAGAATGAGACAACCATCATTACCTTATGTACATGTATGAATACACAAATGATATGATTCTACTTTGTGTATAACCAGAAAAACGATGATCATACTACATTTATGTATAATGAATCAAAATTTAAAAATAGACATACAAAAAATATAAAAAAAGAAATAAATCAAAATGTCAGGAGTTAAAAGGCATCAGTCAGTAACAGCATTGAATGAAAATGGTCTAAACTCTTAAATCAAAAGACATAGGTTGGCAGATTGGATTAAAAAATAAGACCCAGTAATCAGTCTGTAAGAGATTCATTTCACAGGCAATAGCACCCACAAATGGAAGGTGAAAGGATAAGAAAAAATTCATCATTCACATGGATCTGACAGGGGTTGCTAGTCTCATATCAGATAAAGTACTTCAAGACAAGATTAATCTGAAGAGACAAACAAGGTCATTTCATACTGCTTGAGGGCACCAAACATCAACAAGATACATGTACATAAATATTTATGCCCCAAACAATGGAGCATCTGTGTAAAACAAACAAAGCCTTCTCAATTGTAAGAATCAGATAGTCCACAATACAATAACACTGAGTGACCTTAACATTCCTCTCTTATCACTGGAGAGATTATCCAAAAAAGAGATAAAAAGACATATTGAAGATTCTACAGAATTGAGAAATATACTTAATAATATGGACCTAACAGACATCTGTAGAATATTTTGTGCATTGATGACTGAGTTCACTTTTGTTTTATCAGCACATGGAACATTTTCTTTTTTTAAATTTATTTTTTATTTAATTTTTTGATACATTGAACACAAATGGAGTACAGCAATTGTTTTTCTGGTTGTACACAAAGTAGAGTCACCCCATCTGTGCATTCATACATGTACACAGGGAAATGATGTCTGTCACACATACTGTTATTATTCTGACCCCCCAAACTCAACCCCATCCCTCCCTTTCCTCTATGCTCTCTATCCTTCCTCCATTCTTGCCATCCTTCCACCCCACATTATGCATCATCATTCTCTTATCAGAGAGACCATTCAGCCTTTGAATTTTTGGGATTGGCTAATCTCACTTAGCATAATAGTCTCCAACATCATTCAATTACCTACAAATGCCATAATTTTATTCTTCTTTATGGCTGAGTAATATTCCATTGTGTATATATACCACAGTTTCTTTATCCATTCATCTACTGAAGGACATCTAGGTTGGTTCCACAATTTAGCTATTGTGAATTGAGCAGCTATGAACATTGATGTGCTGCATCACTGTAGTAATCTGATTTTAAGTCCTTTGGGTATAGGCCAATGAGTGGGATAGCTGGGTCAAATGGTGGATCCATTCCAAGTTTTCTAA
>JAJEJO010051811.1:0-95996 GCA_020662805.1 Glaucomys volans
TATAATATACAGAAATGAGTTCGAATTATCTACTGCATAATCAATAGGTTTGCAATAAGGACCACAATTTCAAATAGTGGAAAAAGAAAATGCTGAGTGGTTTAGAATATAACGTTAATGAGATAGGAAGTGAGTCTATAGAGTTACTATGTCATAGGAATAGTGAGAGTGGAATTAAAGGAAATAAGTTTTTAGCATGAGAAAAGAGAATGAGTCTATGAGGACACTGCTATATTAGAGGGTGATAGAATGATAAGGATATTAATAGGAAAGAAGTGGGAATGTAGTAAGTATATTAGGAATAATCGTAATATTACTATTTAGACAAAAGAAAAAGAGAAAGAAATTTCTGCAGTAACATTATATTGTACTATTCAAACCTCCTATTTTTCAGTGGTTTGATGCCTGTCAGGCACTTGGTAATGCTGTGTCCCAAGAAGGGTGCTGTCCCACTGTCTCCAGGTCGGGGATAATCAATGTTTGTGGGCAAAGGTAACCTGTTGTTGTTAAATGGTCAGCAACAGCATGGGTGCTGGCCTGAGACTAGACCAGGCCTGGCCTGGACTTGGCAGCTGGATGTGGCAGCCCCATGGCTTGGTGGATATGTGTTCACAGTTGGGGCTGCCTGGGGATCAGGCCCGAACCTGGGCCAGCGATGGTGATTTCAGAGCGGCAGCTGGGGTCCCGAGCTCCTGGCTAGCTGCTGCCCGGTGTCAGGTCCGAGCCGTCCTTGCGGTATTGGTTCCAGAGCAGCTGCTGGAATCCTGTGCTCACTGGCTGGCTGGTGCCTGAGCCCAGGCCCGAGCCCAGGCCCACGCCTGAGCCCAGTCGGTGACTCTGGAATGGCTGCTGGGGTCCCACGCTCACTGGCTGGCTGGTGCCAGAGCCCAGTCCCAAGTCCGTTTGGTGACTCCAAAGCGGCTGCTGGGATCCCGTGCTCCCAGTTAGCTGCTGTGTGGGATCAGGCCCGAGCCCAGTCGGTGATTCTGGAGCAGCTGCTGGGGTCCTGCACTCACTGACTGGCTGGTGCCCAAGCAAGCCCGAACCTGGCCCAGCGATGGTGACTCCGGAGCAGCTGCTGGGGTCCTGCGCTCCCACCTGGTAGCTGCCCTCGACTGGCCCGAGCCCGGCCCGGCGGAGTTGGTTTTGGAGCGGTGACTGGGGACCTCTTAGATGTAATTTGAATATAAAATCTCCTTGAGAGCAATATTCCTGCTGTTTGAATCTGGAGTAAGTAGGAATCCACAGAGCAAGTAGGATTGCAGGCTTTCTCTAGCCCGCCCTCTTGAATCCCCCATGAATATTTCTTAAATATTGAACTGCATGTATTTTTATGAGCAATTTTCCTCATCCAGTTTTATAGATCATTTTAAAGTCGTCACAAAGGCAAAATGGCAGTGTGTAACACAACTGGATTCAAATCAAGACTCGTCTGACTCACATGCATTTGTACTTGTAGATCAGTGTCCTATGAGTTACAGAGGGGATATAGCCATTCAGCTCCTTACTGAGATTCACTTAGTGCTCGATGCATATCTGTGACAGACTGAGTTGTGGTAGTGGTGATGTTCATCTTGACAGCAGTAGTAGGAATAAAATCAATGTAAGTGCTAGAAGAACAATGGAAGCAAACCATAAAGTAACAGTAGGAGTAGCAAAAGTCCTACCATCGCAGAGTAGAAATAGTTCCCAGTTAACAGGAGAAAGTGAAAACCAGAAATGCGAGTAGACTGCTTAGTGTGTTTGAAATGTGACACACTGTTAAATATAAAATCTGAAGTGCCGTATCCTAGCCACATGTCCTTTATACACCTTACTGACTGATATTGGTCTGTTTCCTCAGACAAGATGCATGATATTATATTTGTCATCATGGCTTGATCATCTCATGTAAGAATGATAAGTTATAATGTACGATGAGCACTCAGAATAATACTTGACACTTAGTATAAGGAAATAGTTTTTCTTCTGTTTCCTTAAAATATGATACAACTGATTCTGGTTTTCATAAAATTGTATTCTTCACTTAAAAAAAATGCCCTATGAACTTTTCAACTACTGTGTGACACTCTGAGTACAGACTGACACTTTTAAAGCATGACACGCATCATCTACCCTTTCCACATTATGTTTTCATTTTGAGATATAAAAGGCACATAAAAGGCCTTTTTTATTGTTTTTGTTTTAAAATTGAACTTAAAAGCAAGAATAAGAAATTAGCTATTACTAATGGAAAGAAAAGGAAATGAATAGTCAGTATGATTTGAGCTAGTATCTTAAATTAGAAACTCGTAACCACAGAATTCTAGAAAATGTTACAAAAACTAAATTCCCAGGGAACAACCCGGGGAAAGTTCAAGAGACTAGGAATATTTTCAATATGCAGAAAGTTCCAGTTAGGTAAGTGACTGTACTGGTGAGAATGATTTTCATGAGCTGTATCTTCTTAATATATTTTAAAGTAGGCAATGGTATTTGTAAGGACTGTAGTGTTCTGTAATGTTGACTGGCTTTGTTTATTTTCCTTCCTTTCTTTTTTCCTTTGTTAGTAGACTTTGAAGACTTAAAAAAAATGTCAAGTTTCCATTGGTTAATATTAATTCAAGGCACCCCATTGTGGTGTAGAAAGAGCACATTAGCTTCTGCAGCTGTAGGACAAACTTCGATGACAATTTGACCTGGTTTGTGTCATATTTTTAAGGAAGGCAGAGCTACAGAAAAGGCAAGGATATGCTTCCCACGGGTTTTCTTAGGCACATTCAGTTCTCTCATAGAGAGAGAATGGGATTTTATTACTTGGAATATAGTTATTTCCTGAACGTCTTTAAGGCTCCAATTCTTTCCAAGATAGAAGATGCGGTTTCCTTCTCTTTGCAGATGAGATCAACCTCCTCTGAGCTAGAAGCCCTGGAAGAATGTCACCAGAATTACACAGCTCACAAACTTCTGCTTGTCATCCACAAGATAGGCACCATCTCTATTCTTTTCCTTCAAATCAATAACTAGAATCACTTTACAACATGTTTTAAAAGTCAAAACTAGTACAGTTCTTGCTATTTTAAGAAATATCTTACTAATTGAAATCATTTCTTAAATAGGCATGACTCATATGTAGTGGCAGGAATAAAAGCATGTGTCTGGAGGGATCTTGAAATTATTGAACCAGAGATAGTGGAATGGAATGCTGGAAAAGGGATAACTTGATAACGTAGTTGTTGTCATCAAATTTTTAGTTTATAACTTTTATTGTAAAATATTTACATATTTATACATCATCATACCTACTAATTAAATACTAACAGAAAATTAAGAGACTACTTGAAACAAGGTTGTAAGGAAAATAGATAGGAATTTAAAAATTCAATGGCATTCAAGTATATAGAAAGCAAAGCATGTGGCTTTTTTATTTTTTATTTTTTTGGTTGAAGACAAACTACATCAATATTTGAAACAATATAACTTCCCCATCCTCACCCTAGAATAATTTACATCAAGGTGAAAATGACAAGGAAAACTGATATAATTTTGCCTGAGCAGAAGGATGTTATAAGTATTGCCAAAATGATCATTTCCACTTCTAACATATGTTACATTTATCGTTATGAATTTGGCTCCGAGAAGAGAAAAAGCATGCCAGAAAGATAAAAATTCATGTTTTACTTTGAAAATCCAAATGTCAATTTTGAGAAATATCATTTTACTACAGTAAAATATTGATTTAAAGAAAAATGTTAGAATCCCTGTGTTCTTCTTAGCGTTTCATTCCATTTTGGATACTTCTGGATCCTTTATCCTAACACTTTAGCAAATTTCTTTTCAAACAGAATTGTCATATTTTGATTATTACACTGTTTCATGCTGACACTGTCAGCACAGTTTGAGTTCTTTTTATCCAACTAGATACTTGTATCCCCTGCAATTTTGTCAAACTTCAATGTATCTCTGAGGTGCCACAGTGGTCCTGTGGATTACTTTCCCACTCTTCCAATGGCCTACTCTGAAATGTAAACCAGTATACTTCATTAACCTTCCAAATTAACAATCATCTGTAGACTGTCTAGAATCAATGGTTAATTTTCAGCATTGTTGTCCCATTAGTCTGCATCTCACCTGTCTGACTGTAAGGGAAGGAATCTTGCAGCATGTAAGGTTGATTTCTCCCACTTGCTGATTCAGTGACTCTTGCTGGTCAGCACACTGAGAATGCTTTCAGCATCACCAATATTTCAGACAGATGGTTCTCGCATCTCAGGTGTTCCAGGAGGCTGTGCATGTGCATGTACATGAATGCTAAGCAATAGGTATTTCTCTCTAAGTCCCCAAGGTGATGTCTTCTCCACAAAATTTTTAAATAACTTCCAGGTGATGCCACTATGCTACACTGACTGCATCAGGTGGAACAAATATAGTGTATGGTGTTTGGAGGAAATTCTATCTGGATTCAAAGTCCAGTTGTGGCACACCTTCTTAAAGTGTGGCATTTACAAAACTATTGACACTTATAACTCTTTGTCTTTGGTTTAAAATGGAATAAATAACTATTTTCAATTATTACATGATATATTGAATATAAAGAAATTGGCGTAGAACTTGAAACACAGCAGTTTTCAGTAAACATTAGCAGTTATTATAATAAGAATTCCCAAGAAAGAATTATTTCCATTTTCAAAACTAGAAAACAACTGGAGAAATTAGAATTAATGTTTTTAAGACCAATGAAGTGCTAATGATTTAAAAAACTATAAAGATTAAATTCCAGAGAGGCATCAGATTTTCTAGAAAACCAGGGAGCAGTGGGTCCTCTCTTGTCAGGTACATGCTGCATCTTGGCTGTGGTTGGATAGAGGATCAAACCTCATAAACTTTAAGGGACTACTCTGGGATAAGGGGAAACCAGTGGAGTGAAAACCACCTGGGCTGATATGATGGATTAGAGGATATGGGACCTCAATTTTCTCTGCCTGCCAATTCTTTATGCGAAATGTTCTGACGCATCATAGAATGGAGAGCTGGAGGAGAATTAAAAAAACAAAGACGCTTTTGTAGTCCTGTTATACATAGATTTCAATATCCTGTATGTTTTCCTCAAGGAATGAAGATAGATGTGAATTAAAACTAACTCAGAAGCAAAAATAAACAGATGAAACAACTCAGTTCAGTCTGAAAGGACTGAAATGATGATATTCAGTGTTCAGCGATGTAACCAAGAATCAGGAAAACAGAATTCAATCAAATTTCAATATTTGTTTGAACTCAGTATTTAATAAATAATAAAAATTGTACAGGGTTACAAGAATGCATGAAAATAAGACTCATAATTAAGAGTTAAATAGGAAAATAGGAATAAAATTAGATGATTCACATGCTGGAATAAACAGAAAATAAACAATTTTAAGTAATTATATTAAAAATTAGAGGAAAGGTGGAAAAAAATAAAAGCATGGGTTGTTTTAATAGAAAATTTCAATTATTTATAAGAAACCAATGTACTTTTTGAACTAATTTTTTTGAAATATGAAATAAAATTTTATAGGGCATGACAGTGGCAGAACTGATACACACACACACACACAGCTCGGATAATTTGAAGTTATATACACAAAACTATGCAACCAAACATACAGTACCTTGGAAAAGGGAAAAAAATTAAATGGAATATTCTTACATAATGGAAGACAAAGAAGAGTAAAGAAACAAAATCAAGAAGTTGAAATTTCTGAAGATATAATCTTGAATAAGTGCCCTAAATGTAGTTAACATACATTTTGGTAAGCTCAATAAGACCTAATCAGTATCAATACCAAACACATACATACTAAATATATCCTAGTTAAATGTTTTGTAAAAATTTTAAAGGAGAAACTTTTAAAAGCAACCTGAGGATAAATAAAGATTTGGGATATTTTATAGGAACAGTACTTAAACAGAAAGTCAGACAGTATCCTCACAGATGATGAAATCCAGAAGACCAGAAGACAATGGAATGACATGAATAATGCATAATGGGCTGGGAGAAAAGAAAAGGTCAATCTAACCAGTAATTCCTTATCCAGCAAAACATCTTTCAAAAGTCAGATAAAAATATGTGAATAAGTTAAAGCTGAAAAAAATTGTTTCTGTTACACATACACTATAAAAATATGAAGTGTAATTTTCAGGCTGAAGAAAAAAGTACAAATTTGTAAGAAAGTTTGAGAGGAAAAATAAACAGATTTAAGTCTATTATAAATTTAAATGTCTTGTTTTAAAGTACCAATAATAACAACGTAATTTTGGATTAGGAGCTTAAGTGGAATAAAGCCTACTTTCCTATCCATCTATGAACAATCGATTGATGGATTGAACAAGTAATCAATATTTTTATTCACAGATTTCAGAAACACTAAATCAAACAACTCTAATAAGCTACCTATGGATATTTTCAAGAGCTAAGTAAACATTTAAAATCGAGAAGGGCATAGTAAAAAGCAATAGTGTTGATAAAATAAATAAATACTTAACTCCAAAAGAGAAAATGAAAAAGTAAAAGAAGAAGGATCAGAGAAAAGAACAACAGCAAGCATGTAAATATTAAGGAAAAAATCATTGACTCCAGGACATATGAATAGCCTCAGCATTCCAGTTAAAATTGAACGACTGTCAGACTCTAGAAGGAGGGTCAAATATAGGCTACTTACAGGGAAACTACTCTACATATAAGCAAAGACACTTGGAAAAGGTTGAACAAATTACATCCAAATAAAATGGAAGGATGAATAAAATAGCTACAATAGCAGTGATAGATGATATAGAAAAGGTGTTTACCTGAGGGAACTCTGAAACAAGCCAATTTTGCTGCTTTGAATAGATTAAAGCAAAAATGATCAAAAAGAGGATAGAATTTAAAAATTGCTGACAGTGGGAATGAAAATAGGAAATTATTACAGATACTAAAAGCTTTAAAGTAAGAAGATATGAGACATTTTATGTCTATAGTAACATTAATGAAAAGGACTAATTCTTTGAAAAAATAAGTTAGCAACTAACTGACATATGAAGAAATGGAGAAGCCTCAATGATTCCATATCAGTTAAAGAAAGTTAAACTTTCTCAGGAAAATAATCTTCAGGCCCAGGTGACTTTGCTGTTACATCCTATTAAACATTATGAAATAAATATTTAAACTACATGAATTTTTTTCATATATCACAGGGAGAGAGAACAGCATTTCCTTACTTGCTTTCTGACATAGTGCTCTCATATAAAATGTTACAGAAGAATAAACCCTCAGATCAATATGCCTTATAAATATAAAAGGAAAAATTTCTTAAAAGTATCACAAGTTTGAATCTAGCAATATATAAAAATGATACTATATCATGCATAAGTGTTCCCCCTTTCTGGGACTGAATGGTTGTTTAACAGTTCAAAAATCAATAAATCAGTATAAATTAAAACTGCCCTCTCAGATAAGGTGATGAAAAGGACCACCTCATACACATAGTGGAATGTTATTCAGCCACTAAAAAGGATGAAGCTTTGTCATTTGTGGCAACGTGGATGAACCTGGAAAATATCATATTCAGTGAAATTATCCAATTATATAAAGACAAATGTATGTTTCAAAATAGTTGGAAGGGAAGATTTTGAATATTTTTATAAGAAAGATGCAATAAATGATCAAACTGATGAATATACTAATCATCCTTCTTTGAACAGAATATAATGTATACACATATTGAAACATCACGTCACACACCTTAAGTAGGTAAAATCATTTTATCAATCAAAGAAAAAACTTATAAACTTGACATCCCCATATGTTAAAAGAAGGGAATATAGAAACCAGTTTGTAATTCAATAGTTCTTAGAATTTGTCATGGGGAATTATTCACTTACTAAAGAGCAGGGAATGTCATCGTGAGAGTTCAAGAATCCAAATACAGAATATAACCTTTAGAAAACATTGATGATTAAGAATAAGAGAGAAAAGGAGTGGTTTATGTAGACTGTAAAATCAGAATAGTATTAGGTTAACAGAGAGTAGAGATAATTGAAGTCTGAAAATATTTAAATGTTGGGAAATGAGAATAATCCAGAAAGGAGGTATTGCTTATATTACCCCAAATATTCAGAATGAAATGATAAGGATAGTATGGCATATCAGATGTGATCAGAATGGCCTATCACAGCAATGGAACAGAATATTCATATACTTCTTATATAAGAATGGCATATTTCAAAACTTCAAAAATAAACAATAATCAAAGGATGATTTCTTTTTTCTTGACTGCCGACTCCATTTTTAGCAAATATATAAAGTAGAAACTTAAGATCTAAATAACAGAGAACTGAAATATTCATCCAATTTAACAAGTGATGTTTGTGAATAATATGTGGTTTTTAACATGATACAGTTCAAAGGTAGTTGGAAAATAATGCCTACTTATTCTGTTGAAATCAATGCACACCATAATGAAAATGACTTTAATTATCATGCCTTCTAGCAAGAGTGTGTCTCCATGAGCTCTAAAGTGGGACCTCCCTAGACTCCATTTAGTTTTGATGTTTGAATTTCTACTTTATAGAACTATGAGAGATAAATTTATGTTGTTTAAGCCATGCTGTTTATGGTATTTTGTTATAGCAACCCGAACAGACTATGGTAGTTATTAAATAGGACTTGTCCTGAATAACTAACTATTCTATGCAAAATTTGATCATTAGTTTTAGTAAAAAAGAATGTGTTCTTCTAATAATTAAGATTTAACTGGACTCACAGACTAGTAAAGTTTTTATATTATATTTAAAGAACAATTAACTGAAATGATTCCCCATTCAATCCCAACTTTCCATAAAGTTACAGGAAATGTATAGATTTTTTTAATGTAAAAAAAACCTCTATTAATAGAAATTGATAAAATAGTTTAATAAATTTAATTTTGTGAGCCTATTTCTTAAGTCAACAGCATTCTAAAATCATTGTTTACAAACTACAAATAGAAAATGTAATGTTTCCATTGGAAAATATATACTAACGAATATATTTTCAAACAATTCTTTTTACCAAATATTTAATTAAAGCTATCATGTCAGATCTACCTACATTATCTATTCCTCTACCTGTATGCATTCAGATATTCTTATATAATTTAAGAAGACATATAAGACTATTTTTGCATAACATTTTCACATTGAAACCCATACATATGTACATGTATGATAAGCCATGCACATATCATTGGAATTTTGGCTTCAATTATATTCATGCCAGTGCTTTTATTCTTTCTTCTATAACCTCAAAGCTATGAATAATTTTCTCATTGAACTAGTCAATTGGCACATGCTGGATAGATTGAAGGAGGCAGGTGCACAAATTGCTCTTCTGTATTGCGGGTGAGTATCCAAACATATATGCTTGACTAGTGATGCATGACCAGGGAAATATGTCTGTGGAGCAAAAGGGCCTTAGTGTCTGCCCCATCCACTATAGTGCTCATTAATTAAAAGCATTTGCTGTGTTTCAAAGTGTCATCAGTTTGATGCTCATCTGCTTCAGGTCCAGCTGTCTAGTCATCAAAGAATATGAGGTTAAATACCTTAAATAATCAGAAACTTCATAGTAGTGTAGCACAGTCCATACCAATGCGATGATATGCTTAGAGGAATTGAATTTTGAATTTGTGTTTTAATTTCTGGACACAATTAAAATATTTGGCCAAATACAGTATCCTCAGCTTCTTTGGAGAAAAAAAAAAAAGTATTTAGTTCATGGCTTCTCTCCTGTATGCTGCTATTGTTCTCCAGTGTGGCATATTCCAGCAGCATAGATTGATAAAATTGTGCCAAAGCATTTTGTTGTAACTTTCCTTTGCCAATAAACCCAGCCAGATTCAGGAAAAAATGTGCTGTTATTTTCCAATTTCACAATGCAAACAGCATTCATTTTTTTATTTGCCCATAATATATTACCAAGTGAGAACTTAAACTTGGTAGAATGAAAAATAACTGCTAAAAAGATTATGGAATAAAAGTAGCATATATATATTATATATGTATATATATATATATATATATATATATTAGAACTACTATTACACTGTACATGATGCAAAGTTTTCAAAGATTGTCTTTTGCTGAAGAAACAGAACAATAATATTTGCAGAAATGGTTTGCGCCCAGTACAACATATATCACAGTCCAGAAAGTATTGACGAACTACCTGGAAACTTAATAAATAGTCAGGGCAACAACACTTGGTGTTTGAAGACAGCTACTCTTGTATAATGAGTTGAAACTCTTGGAATTTTTAATTTTATTTGGCCCCAGAGGCAACCTTCAAAACTTTGTTTTCCTGTTTGTTCCTGACATGAGGATATATTCAGGGATGCTGTGAAACTGATCATTTATTTCCTTGTGTTTTCACAGACACTGGATGTCTTAGAAAGGGGTGGTTTGCTTCCAAGTATTTCTTCTCAGTGGTGATAAAAATAAGCAGCAGAAACTGAGCGTTGACATTGTCAAGCAGCAACTTATTTCATGATCCCACTCCTAGAGATACTATGATCAACTGCCCCCTTTTAAATATGAGGAAGCTGAGGCACACAGAATTTTAAAAATTTGCCGAATTTAACAGTGTGGGTAGTAGGTTGGGATTCAGTTTCATCCCTAGGCTATCTCAGTCCCCATTGTATGTTCTTTAGCACTTCACCACTAGGGGCTGCAGGTGCTGCTGAGAAAGAGGCTCCAGGACACATAAAGGGAGCTCTTTCCAGATGATACAATAATCTTTCAGCAAAGTGACAACCACATGTGTAAAGAGAGAGGAAAAGGAGATAAATACAATGGAGAAGAGAAAGAGAACTGGCGAGGGGCCACATCCGGGCAGATTGAGAGAACACAACAGCCCAGAGATTAGTAAAAGTAAAAGCCCAGGGAAGTTGCACTGGGCCCTCTTTTCAAGTGGTATGGGCAAGTGCACAGGAGCAGGTTTAGGAGAGTTGAGGAGGCCCCAGATGCACACAGATTTGCAGGATCTCTCATACTTCCTGAATAGTAGTTTTCAGGAACTTCTGGTTTCTTGAGGGTAAACCTTGTGGATTTGCCTTTGAAGCAGATGGAGACTAGAAGTGCGGGGAGGTCATGATGGAGAACCTGCTGCTATTTAGCATTGTTTGAAATGGTATATTAAAATGATTTGTGGAGAATAAGAAAAGTTGGAAGAGTTAGGAGAGAGTGGTACCCCAAGAATAAAAGGTCCACTAGAGTTGGCAGATGTCGAGCAGCTGCCCCTTTAGGTAAATATTTAAATTTTCTTTTTGGTGATTTTTATTGTGAATACTTTAAAAATCGATAAATATTCCAGTCACATAAATGAACACCTAGATATAATCGATAGCCTTTTCTGATAAAAATAATACTTTTTTGCAAATTCAGAAATGTACACCAACCCAATGATGAACAGGAAAATAAAGAAATAAAAACTGGAAATGATGTTCAGGTCTATGAATAGCTGAAAAAAAAAACAGAAAAGGATAAAAGGAAACAAAAATCTGTACAGGAGGATAAGAATAATTTGGGGTAAACAGAAGAGGAGGAGGAGAGACAGACTGATCAAAGAGGGGAGATCCAGCCTGGTCTCAGTACACCATGAACATCACCCAATTTCCTGTGTGTAATAGAAGTGATTAACTACATATAATTTAGATTGATATGGTTTTAATCATAGCACTGTGTATAATTTACTCAATTTTGATTTTATCTTAATAGAAAATGTTGTATACTCAACCCGACATTTTCCTTGCAGAATAAGAATACTGTAGTAGAAACGCCTAGTTTCAGAGTGTAAGTTCAACTATTTCTTTTCACTTCCCCCTAAAATAACTCAAGAAATGTGGATATATTTACCAACTTCATAAAAATAGGAAGGATATAATGCTCAGGTTGGCAATATAAAGAATTTCTGCAAGCAGTAAGGCAGAGGAAATTAGACAGAAGATCTGATTAGGGCCATATCATCTCTTCACACGGCCAAAGACTGTGGGAAATGGGGCATGATCAGAGGCAAAAATCTGAACAAACCTTCCAAAGGTAAAAAACTGAGGTGGGCAGGATTATAGTGAGACAGGAACCTGAGCAATGCAAACCCTACATGTGTCTTCAGAAATGAACCTGAAAATAAGTGGTTATGAATATCATGCAGAGTAAATTGGAGACCCCAGCAGGGAAGACAGCAAGTAAAGGCACTCAAGCCAGTAAAAGACTTTCACAGCCCAGACACAAGTGCTTATCAAAATGTTGTAGCAAACTGCTAACATCAATGAAGACCTGTTTCCTTTGAAAATATAATGAACCTCAAGAAGGACTGAGAGTCTAAACCAGTTGTACACAATGAGATGAGACATCACCAGAGATAGCAACAATGATCAGGGAGGGCATAGGAATCGCACTTTAGAACTTCTATTTGTATTTGCGGGTGTGTGTTCAGAGTTTGTAGTACAAAGGGTTGAAGGCTGCAGTTTAGTGTTTGTTGGTCATTTTTGTTAGGGAACATTTCATTATTCTCCTAGCATAATAAAATTATGCTGTAGCAATACCTGATCAGAGAATATCTTCCTTAGTCTTGAGGAGAGATTCCTAAAGGGTCTTATCTTTGTAATTACTCTAGCATGTGCCCTAGGTTCACTCTGAGAGCATGGTAGGAGATTATATTGTGAGCCTGATGGTATCAATCAGGGTCTTGCTTTCCTCCTTCAGGAAAAAGGATGCCTAAACTAGTTGAGGTTCAAGTTTGTAAAATCTATCTCAAAGCTGCTCTTCCTCTTCACTCTCCAGTTCCCAGGAATGCTGCGAAATGGTTAATATGATGATACATTGTATAATACTTTTTCAGGCCCAAGACCAACTGCCCAGCTGGTATCCCTTGTCTCACACTTTGTCACTAAGAGTTCTAGTTAAATCTGAGCTATGATAAAACATTTTTTATTGATCCTGATTATACTTTATGCACACTTTGAATTTGGAGAGGAATAGGGTGCTCAGATTGTTCACTGTCTAGGGATAAGATCACAACTATGATGTAACCCAGGTTATATCACAAATTTTAAATCAACTTTTGTCTCTGGACAGGAATCCCATTCTATAGGGATTCTTAGTAATGAATGCCTGGTGTTTGGCCTTTTAAGCACAATTATAAACATTCTTCTCTGCTTTACTCCATGTCCAGTGGTCTCCCAGAGTTCTGGAGTGTGAGTGAATCTTTAAGAGGCAGCTGAAGAAAGCATCTAAAATCTATGAAGTCCAGGCTAGGCAGCAGTGCCCCACGCTGCAAAGATTAAAACATGAATCTGTCCCCCTTCTCCCTCCTCTGCCCACCATCCCTTCTGTATCCTCTTCTCCACCTCATAGTCTCCTTTCTCCTCTCCTCCTTTACCTTCTCTTTTCCCCTCACAAATACTTTCTTTGAAGTATTGAAAATGATGGAGCTCCAAAACACAAGCAGCCTGGCATCACCAGCAAGTGAGCTATGCAGAAATGCTATCCATCAGGAAACTTGGCAAGGAGCATTTGATAAAGGAATCAAGCCACAGATTCCAGGACTGATATAGCAGCTGGTTGTCCTGTCTAGTACAATTTACTCTGCTATCCAAACCTTCTTCCTCTAAACCCTATTTATTTCATTTAGTTGTTACGATACTGAAATTCATTTCCTAGTATTTTTATTTGAGATTTGTATTTTGACTTTTGGATGAATTTAGTCTATATTTGTCTTTTAAAAATTTTATTCAAATTTGGTTGGGTTATTACAAACACTTCCTTTATAAGGTGCATAAAGTAACCTCCAGCTTTTTTCTATGATCTGGCCTTGTTTAAATAAATAAAATAAGAATTATTCCTTGAATTTATCTGTAAACCTATTTGGGTCAGGTGAGCTATTTTAGCCTAGAGTTTTGACTCCCTTTAAAATTTCCTTTGTGAACTTACCTGTTCATATCATCTCTTTTTGACTTACTTCTGCTACTTCATAAGTTCAAAAACATTATTTTTCTATACTTAAAAAGTATTAGTACCCATGTGTAACTAATATCCATTTGCATTTTCTCATCTTGGCTTTTTGGGTGTTTCACTTATTCTCAACATATGTAATATTCAACCCCGTTTGGTAGATAAACAATGGTTCGTTTATGCTTTAGTGTTACATCATACAATATTATATAAATATGGCACAATGTATGTATGCTTTCAGAAGTTGATGGGAGTTTGAGAGCTCTGTTGAGCTGCCACCAACTCTCTGTGCATGAACTTATTTGTTGTTGCTAATTGATACAAGTAAAGTGATACCTGGGTGAAGGTTTTATTTACATTTCTCTAAATAGTATAAAGTGAACATCTTTTCATAAACTTCAAAGTTACAGTTCTACTATTACATATTTGTTCATTTATTAGTTCTTTTACTCTATTTGTCTTTTTCTTATTGAATATTAGTAATTTGCACATTCTTGCCAGTCATTTGTTTTATTTTAAAATATTTACTCAACAAATAAAGATTGAATATAATCAAGGATTATGATATAGTTGTTTGAAAAACATAAACACTGTATTATTATTACCACAATCAAATTAATTAACACCCTCATTAGCACCCATTTATAAATTAGATCCCCAGAATCTATGTTATAATATGTGCTGTCAATTTTGCTCATCTTGGAACTTTTTCTACTTTTCCTGGTAAATGTAAGGACTAGACATTTTAAATTTTATATGGTTGATTTCATCAACATTCTACTTGATTCCTTGAATATAAATTATCTTTTCTAAAAATTATTCTCTATCTTATTGTGAATAAATTGTTTCTTTATGTTGCATTTCGCTTGCTTTGTTTCTATGTTTTACTTCAATTTTTTTCTTATCACTTTCCACTGTAACTTTTCTTCTATAATTGATGTGCCAATGGCATTTATTCTTTTTTTAATTTTATTTTTAATTTTTACAGACTGCATGTTGATTCATTGTACACAAATCAGATACAACTTTTCATTTCTATGGTTGTGCATGATGTAGATTCATACCATTCATGTAATCATACATGTACATAAGGTAATGATGTCTGTCTCATTCCACCATCTTTCATACCCCCACTCCCTCCTCTTCTCATTTCCCTCTACATAATCTAAAGTTCCTCCATTCTTCTCTCACCTCCCCAACCCGATTATATATCATCATTCTGATCTTGTTTCTTTTTTAGTATAAATCAAGTTCTAGAATAGTGCAATTTTATATTTGTTATGTTTATCATTTAGTGTATGTCTTTGCTCTAATGTAATCTTTACAATCATAAGATTCTAGATTTTCTTCTTTCATTCACTGACATATATCTCAAGCTCATAGGATAGTATCTGGCATATACTGTTTTCAATACATGAGGTTTTGCTGAATTTTAAATATCTTCTATATGTTGTTTCATTTTGCCCACCCATTTATGATTTTCATGGTGTTATAGCCCTTCATGAATGGCAACCTGTCTTTCCAGCATAAGTGTTCTTGTTTCTCTAGGATGTATTTTGTGAGGCTTGTGTGTTTTGTTGAAAATAGAAAATAAATAAAATAACAAAAAAGATCTCACTTTTTGTTTGTCTGAAAATATTTCACTCCAACTAATACAGTTAGCAGGTTTATTTCATTTGTAAGAAGGAAGTTAAAAGCTCTTGCAAATCTTGGCTGAATATAGAAATTACAAATTTATAAACAAGATGTAGCCAATAGAAACAAATTGAAAGAATGTTCATTTGCTTTAGGAAAAAGAAAAAAGAAAAGCCAAAGAGATTTATTTTCTCCTGGCAGATTAATGAGTCATTATAATGATGATAATAGCTCTGTAGCTGGTGACAATAACTGCATGCCACAGCTATGGACCAGTTCTCATAGAGAGCTGGGGGAATTGGAAACTTTCTTCCATTGACAAATAAATATATATATATATATATATATATATATATATATATATATAACATATATTATATATATTTATATTTTTTATATTTTTTATATAACACACACGCGCGCGCGCACACACACACACACACACACACACACAACCATACTGGGTTTAGAAGATTCTAACGGGGAAAAGTGGTCTAAATATGACTCTTCTGTACTCTCAACTCTGGATAATCTGCTTCCCCAGAGTAAAATACTTGCAGAGCTGAGAGGAATAGACTCCAGTTCTTGTTTTCTACTTAAGCTCTAGAGGGTAGCAGAAAATTTTTCCTGATGAATTGGGCTAACCTCAAAAGGTCAGTATCGATATGCTCAGAATTAGCATCTTGTGTTGGTTTTAGGGATCAGCCTAACCCCATATCTCTATGACCTCTAAGAAGGATGATCAATATCAGCTCCAAAGCATCCTGTTTTTCATTTTAGAGAAGTCTTGGAAGGGATGAATAAAGTCATTAGATAATGAACACCTATACCTCTTATCACAGAGACTTTAAGCCACTGAAGACACAAAGGAAGAAGAAGAATTCTCCATTACTTCAGTCTAGAACTCACTGTCTGTTTCCTCTGCAACAGGTCAAGGTGAGATGGAAAGCAGTGATTTGTACTCCACACCCAAGTCTTAGGTAGTCACATTCAACAGACACTAGAGATTTGAGAACAAAATGCACCAAGTAAGTGGAACGTATATTCAGTATCACAGAGTTGGAGCATGAGACAGAACAACTGAAGAACACACACTTTATGTCAAGATATGGCATTCATAAGTCACTTAGAAAAACTGAGAAAGTTGTAGCATAATCAATTTTATCTTTATTATATAAATGATCTTGGAAATTAATAACAAAATGGCAATTCCATTTTTAGAAACAGCAAAAATGTAACCCTAAAGCCAAAATGCATATTTATACACCAAACCTTACTAAAAGCCATCATTTGTCAATTAACATATGATGTATTTTTGAGTTCTCAAATACCACATTTCTTTAAAACTACAAAGCAGTCATTTCTATGATGTACTGTAATACTTTGTAATATTAAAGAATATAAATTACCAATCATACTAAACATATCACAATGCTCTGAAACCATTGTTTGTAAATGCCTTTCAATTTCAGAGGTTATAATGTGAAAAAATGGATGAAGTAGATAAAATATGAGAGAAATTTACTGGTCACAAAATTTTTTATGTTTCTTAGATTGCCTTCAATTGATTAGTTGGAAATGTTCTTTTAAAAATAAAAGAAAGGTGGCTAAAAAATTCAGTGACTCAGGGAGTAAATATTTCAGAATGCACTTGTGTCATATTTGATAAAGTGTGTTCACTAACCTTTGTAGAAAGTATTAGATGTATATCAGAATACGATATTATCTTAATTTATTACACATGATTCTGCTTTAGTTAAATATAATATATTGTAGTGAATATTCACAACATATTTTTTATATGAACTAATCTTACTGAATTTAATGTGTGTATATACTAAAAATGAATGTAAACATAAAGAAAAATGTTGGCAAAATACAAAATGAGGTAAAGAAAAAATAGTCATTACAAAAATACTAGTAAATGGGCCCTTCCTCCCTTCCTCACTTTCATCTTTTCTTCCCTGTCTCCCTATTTCTCTCACCCTCATATCACTCCCTCCCTTTCTTCTTCTTTTATTTTTTTGGCAAAGGGAAAAATGTATAAGTACTTGTTTTAGATATGAATTGAGAAATGGAAAATGAGAATGATTATTAGCAAATAAGCTACAAATTATGTAAATATAAATGTTATTCTAGATACATATTTTATATGTGAAACATAAAAAATAAATACTGATTTATCTTAGTAGATAGTAGTTACTGGTATATATACTCAATGGAGTTTTATTCTGTCATTATGAAGAACAAATTATTCCATAGGAAAATGGATGGAACTGTAGAACACAATGTTAAGTGAGATACACCAGACTAGGCAAGGCAAATGTGTTTTCTCCTATATGTGAAATTTAGAAAGAAAGAAAAAAAGAAGAAGGGGTATCATGACAGCAAAAAGGGAGACCAAAAAAAAAAAGGGATAAGGAAGGGGAAAGGAGAGTGTGGGGAGAGGCACTGAGGAGTGAAACTGGTCTGATTGTGTTATATACATGTAGGAATATGCCAGAAAGAGGTCCACTGTTCTTTATAATTAATATGTACCAATTATGTATATACTTATAGACATGAATTAGTATTGTGCCTTATTCATGACCTAAATCCATAATGCAAACCCAGTAAATGGGTGAAATCATGTTTGCCATTAGAATTTGTTTTATGGTTTATGCTTAAAATTAAATAGTAAATGAATAAAGTGGCTACCCAAACTTGCTTTTCACTTCTAATTTTGTTTTTTTCCCTTAATTCTCAAGAAAAGGTACTATTTAACTGAATGTGTATGCAATTACCATGTAAAGTAGTATAAAAAGATTAAATGCAGAATTAAGAAAAACATTAAAATCATTTACTTTTCTAAAATACCCTGTAAGGTGTTTTTATTCTAATTTTATGGAAAATAAAATGGACTTAAAGATGATAAGTGATTTATGCAAAATTATTCAACTTTGAGTGTAAGTTATTTATTGCACACTGACAGAAAGAGCTCATATTTTTGAAGATGTAAAAAATTTTCTCAAGTACATAAATAAAAGATCAGAAAAGTAAAATATTTCAGACTAAGATATAATTCAAAGATACAGCCAAAAAAATCAGGCTTTTCTGATATCTTAAACAGACTTCTCAACAGTATGCATTTTTTAAGAACAATGGTTCCATGACTCTAAAGGTATTTTTTATGTTCAATTTATGGAAATAAAGCTGTAGAAAATAGAAGGTGAAAATAAACTATTACCTGAAATTCCTTCATTGAGAAATAACCATTATTAACTCAATTGAATATACTTTCAGACATTTACATAGATAGAAATATAAATATGAGATAGAAACATTTGGGAGAACCAAATAGGCAGATGCTCAAATAAACATTATATAATCAAATTGTATTTAATACAAAAACATCAAATTTGTCTTTAATTTAAAAAAAAAGAACAAACTGACCAAGTTCACTATTGAATTTCAAGTAATTATTTATCTTAATAGATTGTATTTGAATAGTTCTCCAAGAAAAACTGAAAAATTATAGAACTCATTGTAGAATTCATTGAACTGAAACACCATATTTTAAATTTAGAAAATGTTATTTTATCCCCTGCTCTGAAAGATAAACATATTACTCCTTTCACATTGCTTCTCATTTCCCCTTTGCTTATATCTGAGTGTGGATAACATTTTTACATCAGTATGGTTTATGTATTTTCATTTTATCGAATGTAAGCACTTCTGTTTTCTAGTGTGAGTCTTAGAGACTGAGTCACCATGACTTTATCATTCCTTCTCACTTCCTGATTTCTTTACTTTAGTTTATTACCAAATGATTCAATTTTGAAATGAAGATTTTTTTGTTTGGTTTTTAGAAGGATGCAGGGATGCTAGCTCCTGTTCAGGAATGTCTGTCTACATGGTCTTTGTAGTTTAACCAGTCCTAAATTGAGTGTTTTCTTTTTGAGTCCTACTTCATTTTCTTCAGAATTCCATAAACTGCTTCACTGGCTTTTGGTATTAAATATGAAAGGATCAAAGAAAGCACATTGAGGACGTCAGGAAGCAGAGTATGACTGACTCCATACACATTTCAAATTTAGATTGAGGATTTGTTATTTCTTTATTCCATTGCATTAAAAAAGTAAGAGAAATAGTGTTTTAATCAGTCAATCGTGACTTCTACTCACCTCTCACTTAAGAGGCTGAGAACAGATACTACGTTTGGCACATAAAGTATAAGAGATCTTTCTTTAACTTTTTAAAAGAAACACCAGGATGGCCCTGCTTAAAATCCAAGGGGAAATCATTTGGGCACCTTGAAGTCAGGAGATGTTGCCCTTTCTCCTATATTAAGAATACTTTCTGCTTTACAAGTTTACCCGAGGTCCTGAATATTTAGTCTTCTGAGTGCTTCTGAGCTGTTATACTTCTCTTTCCTCTGCCCTTCTTATATCTACCAGAGTTCTTTCTCATTCCAACCCCTTCAGTTCAATCCATAATCTCATAAACTTGGGGAGATTTTGATTGCAACATTTTATACTTAAAGCAAGAAGGACACTTCCTTAAACTTTCCTATATCATAACTTGGAATGTATGCTACTAAAATGTTAGCAAGGATATAAAAAGAAAAAAGAAAAAAAGAGAGATTGCTTGTTGGCAATCATCAGCAAGTCCTTGATAAGTAGCTTCCCCAGCAATAAATCTGTTGCACACAGACTACCCACAAAACACTGATTTGATTGCCTGCTTCTTTTAAGGACAAGACACTGGAGTGTGATAGGCAGTTGCACAAGCAACAAAGTCATGTTCCCCAGGCCTCCATTTGACAAAAGGAAAACAGCAGAATTCAGTAAAACCTAATTAAACTTTCCTTAATTGGAATACCAGCAAACTGATGTTTAAATAGATTTTGTTCTGGAAATTAATAATGCAAACAGGATTGCAAGGAAACTTCTTCAAAGGATAAACTGTTTTCAAACAACCAAATATAATAAAAGCAGCAATCTATCTGCAAATAATTGATGTGTTAAATTGAGCTTTCTCTTGTCTTGTTATTATAGCATCACCCTATGGACAGATACAAAGCACAAATGGATTTATTTTGTGTTTAATTGATAAACACTAAGTGAAACTGAAAGAGAAATCAAATTTGTAAAGATTCCAAGAGTCTGAATTTTTATTAGTTCAAACTGGCTTTCTATCCAAATAAATTATTCATTTAATAAGTATTTCTTTATATCTTCTCTATGTGTATCACTAGAACAAATTGTATATTTTTTTCATTATATTATGGTTTAATTAATCAATTAATGTACACATTTTCTTTATAAGAAATAGTGAAGAAACATAATATTTACATTCATGAAACTGTAGTGAGACAGTATGTGCAGAAATATAAAGTGGATTTTTTTGCAATGTACACTGAGCCTAATAAGATCCCAATATTTTGGTGTACCTTCTTCATGTCTACTTTGATTCTTAGACAGGTAGGCCTATAGATATGAATTCATTTCAACACAGTGGATTTTATTCTTGAGACCATTCGTGACATATTCTGAAGAGTTTTGATATAGAATTTATAATTTTCATGATTGATTCAAATGAAATTTATTTTTAACATCAAAATACAATATGGGTACATTTTCTTAAAAATTTTATTTTGTTTTTATTGGTCTGTCAATGGTTTATTGATAATATTATAAAATAATCTTAAATATTTATGTAAATGCAGGTTTCCCTTCATTCATTTCATTTATATTTGTGTTAGAATTTTGTGTGTGTTCAAAGAAAATTTCATTAGTCCCATGAATTCATATGAATTGAATCACATAAGTTACAAAAGAAATTGAGTAAAAGAGAAAATGTACTATGTATTACTTCAGAGGTAGCTATCCGAAGCATAGTCAGCAAGTGGAGATTTCATGGCAAGATTGAAAGCTAAGCAATAGAAAAAACTAGTCATTCAAGCAAAATAATAAAAGTTTTATGATAATGGTATTATGATTTGAATATGAATTTTCCCCTAAAATCCCCTTAGTTAATGCAGAAATATTCAGATATGAAATGACTGGATTGTGAGAGCTATACCCTAATCAGTCCATCCAAGTTTGAGTAGACTGAGTGTTAACTGTAGGCAGGTGGGGCTTGGCTGGAGGAAGTAGCTCACTAAGGGCATGCCTTGGAAGAGGGGATCCTCCCAAGGGCTCCTTCCCAGCCCTCTCTCTGTTTCCTGATCCCATCAGCAACTAACTAAGCAGCTTTCCTTGCCTGGGCCCTTCCTCCAAGAAGTGCTGCCTCATCTTCAGATGAACATTGGAGTCAGCTATCTACAGACTGAAATCTCTGAAACTGAGCCCTAAGTAAACTTTATCTCCTCTGAGTGTTCTTATCAGGTATTTCGATCACAGAAATTCAAAGGTAACTAAAACAAATGGTTAAAATTTTAAAAGCATTGATTATATTCCACACATCTCAAAAATAGATTAACACTTTTCACTTTTGCTACCAACCTATGTGTAACATAGGTTAACAGCATTATTCTAAGTTTACAGGTGAGTAAACCAGAGGATAATTATGTTAAGCAATTTGCCCACATTACTACATCGAGTAAGCAGTGGAGTGCAGTGGTGAATCCAGACATCAGTGCCAATGTGAATCTAAGTCTAATGTGAATCCCAATGCATGCTTCTACATTAGGTAGATAAGAAAAATAAGCCAGAGGTATGCAAGTCAATGAGGAATTTAATTTTATGAATAATGGTGAGGATTGATAGGAAAGGCAGAATGGGGCTGGGCGGAGGCAATGTGGGCACCAAGGTTACAAAATTGAGGAAGGTGATCACTTCAGGCTTGTGCATGTGCCAACATGGTCCTCACCCACACTGTAGAGAGAGGACTCCTTTAATTTCAAACAACTTTACTCATATTTTTAAAGTGAAATAAAAATACTTTTTGTTCAATTTTGTGTCAGTCACAGTGAAAACTGACCATCGAAGTAACTGCATGTTGCATGAGTTTTCGTTGATTGCATATTTATTGTATTTCCAAATAAGCCCTGAAGTTTATGGAGAATGACCAGTGAATCATATGCTAAGAAAAGCATTATGAAGAGAGCTTTTTAACCAATATGAAGAAAAAGAAAAAGAATGAGGTAGGACTAAGTGGAAGCAAAGATAGCTATAGGGAACAAAGTTCAGTCAAGCCGATTGATAAAATCCTGGTTACTGAAGATGACAGTATAGATGGGTTGATTGAATTTTCCAAAAAATAGTGACTAACAATGAGTGAAATGTGGTGTGCATGGGATGTGAAGGAGTCTCTTTAAAGGGAGGTAGATGCACAATTTTGAAGGTCATGTTGTGTTTGGGGGCTTTCCTCTCAAAGACCTTTAAAGCTATAATCATCATAAACTTGTTATAGCACAGGGGGAAATAACAAAATATAAAAAAACCCACCACTTTTGAAACTATCATGAATACACTACAAAACATTTAGGGATAATCCCATGTAAATGATAGACTAAAGACTTTTAGAAGATTTTATCTGCATTATTCTTCCTTGAAATATGAATACAAAGTGAAATATGAATACAAAGCAAAACATTTCAGGTTTCTCCAAACATGGAGTAATTCTAAGTTGCTTTATATGACATTTTCTGACCAGAAACTTACTACAAGGGAATTAGTGATGTGTCTTTTCTGGCTACCATGATGTTGAAATATAAATATCACTTCTTATGGCATATTTATGAAGTGTATTCTATCAGACAAGAACTCAATTATAACAGAAAAAAACAGGAATAAGGAGTTATCTGGAGAGTGGAATAATTTGAAAATCATGACCAAATTTGTAGCTGGAAGTCATTGTGAAAGGAAAATGTGTTTTCCTTTCATGGTCCATGTTATTTTTCCAGGTCCATGTTATTCCCACGGCTTAGGATATCATGTGATTGTGTTTGTGTGTGTGTGTGTGTGTGTGTGTTTGTGTGTGGTGCTGGGGATTGAACACAGGGCCTTGTGCATGTAAGGCAAGCACCCTACCAACTGAGCTATATCCCCAGCCCACCATGTGATTTTGATGCAAACACTTCTTAAAGTGGTGTCCTTGGTCTCCTAAAGAGTTGCTTCAATGGTGAAGCCATAGTGACTCTGTTAAATTAAAGTCTAATCATGTACAGCATTTGCTAATGGCCTTCCATTTCATTTGGTGTAAAATCCCAAGTCCTTAAATGGTCTACAAGGTTCTGCACTTATGTTAGATCTCTGATCTCAACTACCTTGGATTTCTTTGTCTATAGGGAATATGTCTCAAGAATCCTAATGGATGCCTGAAACCAGAGAGTGCTAGATCTTATGTACACCATGTTTTTTACATACCTACATACCTATGATGAAATTTCAGTTATAAATTAAGCATTGTAAAAGATTAACAATGACAATTAATAATAGAACAATTATAAAATATATTATAATAGAAGTTATTTAAAACATGTATTTTTTATTTATACAGCATTCTATTGAATATGTTCAGACTACATTTGACTAGGTCCCTGAGGACATGCAAAGTGAAACTGTGGATGGGAGATCCTGCCACTGGCTCTCTGGTCTCTCCACACCGGCTTCCTAACTTTACACCCCTGCCCAGACCGTTTTTACAGCAGAATCTTGCACCTGCCATTTCCCTCTGATTAAAAGACTCCTCCCCAGAAACCCACAAGACGTGCTCATTTCCTTCAGATGTCTACTCAATTTTTATCTTATTTAAGCAATCTCTTCTTAATGACTCTTCATAAAATAACTATCCCTACTCCCACTCAAGGGATTCCTTATTACCTTGCCCCTACAACATCTTTCTCAGAAACACCACCAGATTTATTAAATATTTTGTTAATTATTTATTCAATTCATTTTCTTTTTTCTTCAACAACATGAGTTATCAGAGAAGAGTTTTGTTGCTGCTGCTCTTGATTGCTGAGTTACCACAAAATATTCATGGAGAAAGCAGTGTTTTCAGCCACATGAGAGAAACTATTCTGCAGCAAGAGTAAATGTATTCATATTCTAATTGAAATGATGCTGAGAACTGGAGAATGATGTTCCTGATGGCTTGATCCCTGCTTCCAAGAGTCTCAAGGACTTGAATGAATAGTGGCTGCCTTGAAGGGTCATTTTTCAACTAAATCTTTCCAGTAAGAAAGCTGCTGGCAATCACTTCCAAGAAATGCCACTTGACAAATCTATCTTGTTTGTGTTCAGTTTTACTCACTTAGAATTAAAGTCTCTCTTATAAATATACATGTGACTCTATTAGTTCTCGGGCTACCCAGGAGGTAGAAATCACTGCCCTTCTTCATCCCTTCATCCCACTACTGCCTTCTTGTTTTTTGGAAAATGCCACTCCTTGTTCAAATAATAAGTGAAAAAAAAAAGGAAGAGAAACTGTTCACTGCCACCTTTAAATACAAAGCATCCTTGTGCAGAGTAACAGCTTCCCAGTTTCTTGTTTCTTATTCAGAGGACAGGCAAAGGCTAGGGGAATATCATTCTTTCAGAATGTTGTGTTGTTTTATAAGGATCAGTATATATAGGTCACCAATTATTTTTTTTTCTCATCATCAAACTTATGGTTACTGGGAATTATTTTAGAACACTATTGGACTGTACATCACTTTTAGTGTACAAGACTGTTACAGGATACTGGTGTTATCTGCTATTTATTTTTTAGCTTTTTGTGATCAGACTCTGGCAAAATGTTCATGAATGGTTGATACTCTGGCTCACCTTAAACTGGAAGTTGACTGTCCTTTTGAAAGCTTGTAATTCAGACTTTAATGTATGTAACTTAGTTTCAAAGAATACTGCCTCAGTACATCACTGAGAAAGCTATTGCTTAATACCACACAAACAAGGGCTATATTGTACATGAAGATAGCATAAAAATGAATCATTTACATGAATAGTTTTATTGGTTAAGTGCTAGAAATAGTGATTATAAATCTCTTAAACATATCAGTAAACTTGACCTTGTTTTACATCTTTAAAAAAAAGAAGGAAGAGAAAAAAAAGAAGTAAAGCAGGAATGAAATGTGGAAAGGAAAGGAAGAAGAGGTGAAGCAAAAAATACTTAATACATTGGTGTGGCTAAGATTTGTGACAATTAACTAATAAAGTGGGTTAGTTTTCCGTAGACTTGTCATGGTAACTAAGATCATGATAATCATCACTCATATCAGAAAAATAAAGGAAGTATTAGATGCTCATGGAAACATGGAAGATATAGTGCCTAGTAAAAATGTAATTAAAAGCAAAATCAGGAAAAAAAGTTCATGTGTGTTCATGGATTTTACCAAACATTATTGATGTATGGATATTTATATTACATATGAGTCCATTTGTGCTCTTGAAGTTCTCTCCTTGGAAAATCCTTGGCCTATTTTGGTTGATATTAACTGTTGGCACTTCATTAATAAATTAAAAATTGACATTAAAATGTATTGGTGAAATAATGAACAGACTATTGATCTCCCTGTTATACACTAAGAATTGTGTGATTTAAAACTATAAAATATTAAATATAGCATTTTATAAAACTTTAAAACATTGTTGTGATTCTAAATATAGTCATCCAACCCAGTGTAAACATCACAGATAAAACATGAAGAGCTCCATTGGTGTATAGATTTATTGTACAATTGTATTTTTCCAAAATTAATGGTGACAGATGGCGAGAAGGAGCCAATTCAAGGCTGGCTGGTTAGGTTCTCTGTAGAACTGTCATGGTATCTGATTCCATTAGTGGGACTCCAGCATGCTGGACAAGCACTCTACCATTGAGCTACATCCCCACACTCATCTTTTAATTCTACCATGCTAAGCATGTGGTTTTCACTCAGAAGAAAGTTTTATAGTCATGACAAAGCTACTGAAGCTGTACCATAGGTTCCAAGAAAGCAAAGAGAGTTCTTTGAAAGGTCCAAATGGGTAGACTTACCAATTGAATACACGTGCCTTTTAAAGCTTTCCTGGAAGATACATCACTCACTGTCTTTTACTTATAGTTCCTTGGTCATCCATTTTTATGATGAATTTAGAAAAATATAGATTTTTAATTGGACCCAATAAGGAACATCTACAAACTAAGTGTTTAAGATAATATATAGATCTGTTTTACAATCTGCTATTAAGATCCAGTAACATTAAAGAAATGGCATCCTAAGGAGAGATGTCTGGCTTTCAATAATAAAATTTACTATGATAGTAGGACTTTTCACGTTTGAGGAAAAATTTAATACATTTTAAATACTTAATTTTCACTAGAAAGGCTTTTTTTTCTCCTTTTCAATTCCTTCCATTTGAAAAAAATTCCATTGTTTTCTTCCTTTATGACAGGTTTCAGTCTATTGCAAATCTTACAATGTTTTTCTTAATAGGAGGAAAAGTAAATGTGGTGCCCATGGTTTTAGAGGTCTCAGTCCATGTACAGCCACCTCCACTGCTCTATGCCTGACATGAGGCAGAACATCAAGGTGGAAAAGTATCTTAGAGGAAAGCAGCTCAGGACGTGACAAACAGGAAGCAGAGAGAGCAGGAGAAGGTGATGTGTAAAGTGAGAAGGAAGCCAAAGCTACAGTGGAGACCCCCCAGGCTGGGAGATGCCAGTACCATGAAACATCTGCCAAGGAAAGTGCTAGCACTCTTACAGAGAAAAACCAAGAGAGAGGATATGTGGGTCACAACCAAAAAAGCCATAGAGGCCGAAAAACACAAGCCCTTTGGATAGAAAATCATGATGCCATGTGCTGCACATGCTGGGCGTGGAGCTATAGGACTTGTTTGGCCGTCTAGATTTTGTTCTTGCTTTTGGTTCTCTCCCTTCTTTCTATGCTCCGATTGGTTTCATCCTCATACAAAAGATATAGAACTTAAAATATTTGAATTTTAGTCTACTTCCCCAGTGTTTTATTGCATTTCCCCAATAGTTTCATTCTATACTTATATTTGTCACCCAATTTACCCCTTACTGTTGCTTCTTTCACTAAAGTCATCCCTATTTTATATTTGGCCACAATTTTCCCATTTCTTCTTCAGTAGGATCTTTTTCCTCCCTCTCCCCCTCTTATCTACTAGGTATAAGATGTTCTTTGTGTTCTTTTATAATTTCGCTGTGATGTGTCTCTGTGGATAGTCTTTCTTTTCTAATTTATTTTATTGGACTTTCTTTCTTTTGTATCTGTGGTTTCATGTTTTCAATCAATGCCACATGTTTCTCAGCCTGTTGTTTTTACTATTCTCTTTTCCTTTTCCATTTTCTCTACCTGGAAAGCCAAACAGGTGTAATACTGCCTTGTAGATTATTTTCTGTTTTTCTTAAAACTTTAATCATACCTATTTTTTCTCTTCCTACTTCAGTGGCCTGTCCCTGGATGTTGGTGCACAATATGGAGAGTGGATGGCATCCAATGCTGAAAGTCCTGTTATTTACATGGGGCTGTGCAATTTTGTGTAAAGTTGGGCTTCTGAACTGATGTAAGGTGATAATTTCAGATGACTTGCACATATGTGAATACTAAGCAGACACAGGCTAAGAGCTTTCATAGGCACTAACTGGAAATTAAACAAATACATATTATCTCTTTCTACACACTCTTCTAAATCTACACAGAAACATCAACATAGACAGGCACATCTTGAGAACATAGATTTTATAACATGTATTAAATAATAATTCATCTTAGAGGAACACCACCAAAATATTTCCTGAGGCAACATTGTGTGGCAATGATAGTATTTTTGTATTGAAGAAGGCTCAATGATAGATCATAGCCTTGAACTTCCTTACTACTCCAAAAAAATGTCACTTTTCCATTGTAACTATCTGTGGCTGTCTTGGACTTTGTGAAAATTTATGTAAGATTTTTTTTAAGATAAAATGAATAGAAGTGACTGTTGCTACTTCTTTTTAATTTAATTGTTTAATCCATACAGATATAGGTGCTCATAAAATGTTATTGGCATCTAACTTTCAAAAGATGGAGCATATTTTATAAGTGAGAATAAATAATTTCTGTATATGTGTAAATATAAATATATATTTGCTTTATTGATACTCTAAATATCTACAATATGTATTTTATTATGTCATATAGATGTACCGAATCATTTCCTATAATCAATACACACATTGTGTTCTTTTTGTTTTATGTTGGCTTTTGTAAACATTGCTGCTTTATTAAACATCCTTAAATTCCTGGGTATTATAATCAAACTTCTCAACAGTGCACATTACATTATAGGGCCAGAAGTGTCAGGCAATTCTTATTTTAACAAGTACTGTTATATTGCTATTTTTGGAAAGGTGCTTATTATAATTCAACCAAAGTGGTAAGAGATTTGTTCTGCTCACTTCAACCAAAAGTGGTAAGAGGTTTATTTTTGCTCACTCCATTTCCATCACCATGAGTTTTGTGGCCACAGGCAAACATCTTAAACATCATGTACTTCAAATTCTTTATCTCTAAATTCAGAAAATCCAGAAATTCAAAATATTACCCCATAATATTCTGGAAAAGATTAAGTGAGATAATATAAGAGAGGTACAAAGAAACTGTGCAGCATGCAGCAACAGATTTAATGTCAATATCTCAAGTCTCTAGCTATCTCTCTGCTTGCTCTACTTACATGCCCTCTTTACTATATTTTAAGAGATTGAGAATTTGCATGGAAATGACTATGATTATTATTTTAAACCTAGAGATAATATGTACATTTTCCCTGTGTACAATGTAGAATAAAATTTGCAATTTAATTGCCTTCAATCTTGTATTTTCATAGTCTAAGTATAATTCTTTTGACTAGTTTGGAAGTATTTTTGTTATAAATCAAAGGATAAATAATAGCATTTTTTCTAGAGTGTTCCCATTGGCAGTTATAAAAGACATATTTGATTTATGGCAAATGCTATTTTTATTCATGCATCCTCCAGATTGTCCAGCTACATGCACTAGGACAGAAAATGTCATGCTTACTCAACCACTTTTTTTTCTGAATAGGATTTATTAAACTATTGTAGAGGAAATGAACCAGCTAAGGTATAATGAAGTATTTATTCACTTGTTTGGCTCATAATAAAAATATGCAATATTGTCTTTCTGGCATGTTCTCTACAGGGTGCTCACATCTCTGGAAACTAGCTTTTTTATTTTAATGTTTTGTGGCTACATTACATTCATACACTACTTCTGTATTCCTGCTAAAATGAGTGTGATTACCTTACAGTAAACTCTACTTATCCTCTGGTGATAACCAGGATAGGGAAGTCCTATAGAGACAGAGAATAAAAGAATCTCAGTGGAAGAAGTCATTTTAGAGAGTACTTTGTCAACAAACCAATGAGAAAACAGACCAAGGATCTTATGGTGTTTGTATGAGCACAAAACAGCTAAAGATAGATAAGGGATGAGAATCCAGAGCTCCCAATTTAATGTCTATTCTACTGCATTGTGAGATTTTTATATTTAAAGAATAAAACCAAGATGTAACGTAAAATATAATGTGTGAAAACATCCCCTTAAGAATTGGAATCATTCCCTGGAATAAGTAAAATAATATTATCTCACTCTGAAAAAAATAATACGGTCTGAAGAATATTTGGCTCTTCAATTCGACTTGACTGACATATTGGGCTATGCAAGGGGAAAATGCTTGTAAATGAGCACTTTTACATGTAATCATTTTATTTTCCTCCAGGTAAATTATGAATTCTAAGGAAATAGTTATTTGAAACATAAAATATATGGTGGTTAATTATCTGATTTCTTTTTTCACCCAAACGTTAGGTGTGATTTATTGAGTGGGAAGTTGATAACAAATCCATTTTAGAGATATATGGCCTCTGACAGGACTTTGAAAAGCTTTATTTAGAAATTAAACATCTGCCTGCAAAAATTACCCCTCAGTACTCTCTGCTTAACTGCAACACCTAGGCCTTGTGATAATTCTAAGGCAATTTCACTCACTAGTATCTTATCTGAAATATTCAATCATTGATGTCATTTCTATATTAAAATCTTCCAAATTACATTTTGGACTTATCAACTGACTTGAAATATCACATTTTACATTTTACCCACTATGACCATATGCAAGAATTTATTTTTAATTTTAAAAACATAAGTCATAGAATAAAATTTTCTTCCATTATCATCAAATGCTTCACAATGATGTGGTGACTCAATGCATATGACTTCTAATTACCTGTCCATTTCTTGCTTCTTGAAGACAAAGATATATTTAAGGATTTTTCTTTGCATTTTAGAGTTTTTACAACACCTAAACCAATTTACTAGCATTTAGTAATGCCTTTTTAAAGATAATGTTGAAAAAAATCTTCAGTGCTGCAACATAAAAAACCCACATATCATTGGAAAATTTTAACTATATTTCACATTTTTCCATAATCAATTCCTGTTGTATATGTGAATTATTACTCAAATAGTGTGAGCATTTGTGGAAATAGTTCATATGGAGGACTTATAACATTTGATTTACCATGAAAAGATACCAATACTTAGTAAAACAAATAGCATAGCTTTTAAAATGATATTGGTGGAAGGATATTAGGGAATAAAGCAGAAAAGAAGGGAGTGGAAAGAGAGAAGTTATGTGAGGGAGGAAGAGGTTATGCTGAGAGGCAGAGGCTGAGAGGGAAAGAGAAAGAAATTAAGAAGGAATATCATTTGCCAACACCTATTATTTTGGTCATCTGATTTGTTTGCACTTACAGGTATATTTCTAACGTAGAACAATTCTATTTGTTTTCAGAATATGAAATAATCTTTCATTATTATGTTAAATTTTAGGTTAGAATTTGTCACGTGTCCTTACAGAAAAAAATTAAGAAATATGATATATAGGTCTTATATTATTATTACTCCTTCAAAAATTCCTAACACTGACATTTCCTTACATTTGTAACGAAGAATGAAATTAACCTCTTACATTTACATTTAATTTAAATTATGCATATTTACATACAGGTGAGCTAATGAGTGAGCTGTCCTAATGATTTTTGTTTTCAAGAAAAACTGAATAGAATTAATTTTAAGGAAATGTTTAACTTTCATTTCACCATTAAACCTGGAAAAAGCAAATTATTTCATTTTATCTTAACTTTATGAACTATTAGAGTTAGAGAAGACCAACGTTTTTTTAAACAGAGGAAGCATTTAACAAAATTTGTTTTAGGCATAACATTATTATACAAAAGAGAGAGAAAAATGAAGACAAAAATTCTCAACAAAATATTAGCAAATCAAATCCAACAATGTATTAAAGTAATCATACATTATACCAAAGGAGATTTATCCCATGTATGCAAAGATGACTGAACATTTATAAATCAGTTAATGTAATGTAATGTGCCACATCTGTAGCCTAAAGAAGAAAAATCACATGATTATATAAATAGATACAAAAAAAACCATTTTTCAAAACCCCAAAAACCTATTCATGATAAACACTCTAAACTAGCAACAGAGGGAAACTCTCTCAACTTGATAAAAAGACTATCTACAAAAAGCCTGTACAATATTTCTTGGATTCATTTAAAAAAGGGAGGTATTGCTCTATTATTCTTTCTTGTTTCACCTAATCTGAATAGTCTTCCTGGATAGTAAACTGCACACCACTGTGCTCATCTGCTTGCTGTCAATTCATGGAAAGTGACTTAATATGATTTATAATATTCACAATACTCAACATTTTTAATTTTATAATTTCTTTGATATGAGATAGGAAATTTGATAATCCAAGTATGCTTTTACAGTTTGTTTTCCTTTTTAATACAAAACTACTTAATCATTTTTGAAGAAACTATTCAGGTTGCAGAATGTGCTTCATTCTTTAGATCATAACAGCCATCTCATAGAACATCGGCATCTAGGGAAAAATTAAATAAAAACCTTCATTTTAGTGCATTGATTATCTAATAAATATAATATTTTTACTATGTTGATTTGCAGCTATTTTAAGTATAAATTAATCTGCTCAGGCACCTACCATAATAATGTGTCTAGTGCAAAATTTAGTTTACATATAGGATTTCTTTCATAGTTCTCTGAGGAAAAAAATCAGACACATCTCTGTTAAAATGAAAATTATGGTCATAATAATGTTATTTACTATATCACAGACAATTTTCAATGTTTTTATATGCATTATGACATTTTTTCTCATAAAAAGCCACAAATTAGGTAGTATTGTTTTCATCTTTATTTTACAGATAAAAATTCCAATTCCATCTATTTATCTGTAAATACCATAATATTATTCTTCTTTATGGCTGAGTAGTATTCCATTGTGTATATATGCCACAACTTCTTTATCTATTAATTTGTTGAAGGGCATCTAGATTGGTTCCACAGTCTAGCTATTGTGAATTGAGCTGCTATAAACATTGATGTGACTGTGTTACTGTAGTATGCTAATTTTAAGTCCTTTGTGTATAAACCAAAGAAAGAGTGGGATAACTGGGCATGAATCAAAATGAAGTCTGTAAAAATTTTAAAAAAATATGAAAATCAAAATATTAAATTGATCAAGATCACAGAACAAATGGTAAAAATATGATATAAAGCAGGTTGTATCATGATCTTCAAGAATATTTGATACTGATTCCAAATGACTTTTCTTTTCCTCTGAGAAAACAAAAATAACTATGATTAAATTTCATGCTGTGGTGGTTTATCATTGTGAAGGATAACTTCAGAATCATATTTGGTAGTCATTTTTCAAATAACAGTTTTCAATATGTTTTTGGTCACACATGCTTATCATGTAATTGAGTGGATTTTTTTATCATGTTTTCCATTTAAAATAATAAAATATAGCTTTCTTAAAAGGTAAATATTATGAAAACAAGTGATGTGCCCAAATACATTGAGATAGTACACATCGGGATATACCTGACCACTCACTCACTTGTGGAGGATCTTCAATAAATAGGGAGCACTTTTAAGAGCCACATATCTTTGTGTCCTCTGTAGATGAGTGATCTAACCTTACCTTCTGCCAGGAACTAAATGGATTTGTTAGGTTTCTTATGATTCTTTGTGTTCTGGGTATTAAACATTCCCTTCCCTTTATTTGATGTTCTTATATTTATTTTAGTTTTTACCATAAATCATTTTTAGATCAGCCTTATTTTCACAGAAAAGCTCAATCAGTATTGTGGTAATTGATAACTTAGTGAATTCCTGACTAATCAAAAGGGACCCATCTTTTCTTCAGCCTGAAGACTGAAGTTTTTAAACTAATTATAATAGTTTTCCTGGGAAAAGGGATTCTATATTTGCTGAAATAATTATTACTGCTCTCCTATTAGGGTTAATTTCTTAAGATACTTTATTTTTATCTTAAAGGCACATTTACTATAAACAGATAAATTTCATGTATTTATTAATTTTCTGAACATCTGTAGTCATTTTGTAAAAGCTGGGTTATTTAGATCCCAAACAGTGATCATTTCATGAACTGAATATCACTAATGTTCTTGGATGAAATGACTAAAAATGACATAGTTGACATCCCAGCTACACATTTTTCTCCTACTAAGCAACGTGCATCCCTGTAATATATGGTACTCTCATATTTTAATTTAATGCAAAAATTCCAGTTCTGCAAGAAAGCTCTTAGCAATTCTTATAAAAGCATTTCAAACAGAAATTGAACTTTATGGTTTTCAAAATATACAGTTACTGTATAAATCTTGGCTAACATCTTTTTTAACGGTCTAACATAATATAAATTGTACTCAAGACATTCTTTCCAAAGAAACTGGATTATTTGTTTCCCACTCTTTCCAAATTTGATCACTGACAACTTCCAGGAGCTTATAGCTCTGTTTTAATACTAATTTAATAAACACTTAAAATTAAGTAACATGGGACTTACAATTTTCCATGTTTTTCAAACATTTCATGACAAACATTAAACTTGAGACATGTGAGAAGCCATATGAATAATTCAGTACCATCAAATTGAACTCAGAGACATTTATCTACATGAAATCATTCAGATTATTCTGAAAAATGTGAGATTTTACCAATTTTATTTGGTGCTTAATCTTTATTAACAATTAATATTGCCATTTTCATACTGTCTTTTGATTATTTCATAATCTCATTTCAGAACTACCAATTGATTGAAGAGGCATTTGCCTCCAAGTATTTTCCTCTTTGTCTGATTAAATAAACTTTCAGCTACAATTATTTTGGCCTTAATCAATAATCTGAAAATGAATATTAATTGTAGTAATTTGCATTTGAATCACTCTGCTAATGATAATTATGAGAACTATATCTACAATAACCTTTCTTTCAAATAAACACATCAGAGAATTGGCTATTAGTGATGTTCCTGAAAATATTAGATGATGATCATCATCATCATTTCAGCTTGTCGGTTAATTTCATGTGCCTTTGTATCATTTCTTGTACTCCAACTGTGGGACTGCATCGGCATCAATCCTTTCCTACGGTTGAAAAACTGAGTCTCACAGAGAATAAGTGGCTCAGATCTGAGGATTTAGAAGTTAGGGAAGAAGCAGAAAGACAACTTGACACAATCTAATAACTATCACTATCAAGCACTTAAAATACACAGAATTTCATGTAACATATCAATCATTAACAGTAGACTTTCATGACAAGAATATCCTCATTTTATACATGAGAAAATGAATCTGCTCTGGGTTGTACAGTCAATGTGTGGCAAGTGTAGGGTGTAAATCCAGGGATGTGTAATGCTATGCAAATTCCCTTCACATTAAGTCCCGGGAATATTAAGTCCCAGGAATCATAACTTCTAGGCATGTACACTATCAAGTAAATATAATGCACACTTCCTTTCAAAGCATAAAGCTTTGGGGTAATTGCAGTTATTGGGATAAAGTCCCTCAAAATTCACAGTCTATTCTAATCATCACTCCATGCAAGTTTTAAAAAGTAAATACTAGTAAAAAAAAAAAAAAGGAAAAAAGTAGCTGTAAATGATGAAAATGAATCAGAACTCCTGGCCATAAAACAAGATGTATATGGTGTATTATACTGCATAGTGGATGGAGATTTGCATATTATTTGTTATCATTAGAATAAATTATTCTGGTGAGAATATTTTCAAGACAAAAGAATTTTTGTTTCAAAAGAAACAAAAGACTGCCTTGGATTGTTATTTCGTGGGGAAATTACCATAGGGTTTACGCAGAACTAAAGAAAAATTCATTGTGATGCTCTCACAGAATCCAGGGAAGCTGATAAACAAGAAACCGTTTTAATCTATGGCCTTACAGAAGTGGAAAAGGACATAATTTCACACTTCATGGCAGCCCTGGACATGAGAGATAAGTCATTCACAAGTACTGCTCAAAAATTTTTATATACCTGGTTATGCCTAGAAAAATAAAGCAGCTATTTCTTTGAATTTGTCACTTCAGGTGATGTTGTGGTGGCAAGTATAGGATTTGTCAATTTGTCAATTTTAATTTTAATTTTTAAATTATTTCCAATTATGAAAATTATTCAGCTCTTTTTTGAAAAGATCTGTTCAAAAAGGAATATTTAAAGAGTGAGTTAATAATTTGAACAACTGAGATTATTTTCTTGGTTTGTTATACATTTGTAAATGCCACTAGAAAGTTATTCAAACTTATTTTTTATTCAAATAAAAAATGAGAGAGGACTCAGCGCACCAAAACAAGCATGTGCATATAGTCAATACTATTATACTAAACAAAATGTGCATATAGCCAATACTATTATACTAAAATATTTTAAAATGGCTAAAATATGTTTTATTCTATGTGTCTTGATCACAAGTGAAACAATAATTAAATATATAAATATTTTATTGAGTAGTCAAAAACTTAAAAGAATTTAGAAAACAAGGAAGTGATTTTGGGGAACCATGAATCGTATGGTCCATAGCCATCAAATGGTTGTGCCAGGACCGTGGGGCAGGTTACAGAAAGGCCAATGAAAGTGCCTGGAGACTGTGATTTACTGGGAAGAGCTTTTAAGAGATCAGTGACTGCTCCGAAAGAATTCAGTGCCAAGAGGTTGAACTGCTAGCACCTCTGATGCTCGATGTGATTTGGTAAGCACTGACTCCTCTTCCTCATGTCATTTTGTCCAGTGGTAGCTGGCTGGATGGGTGTCAATGTATCATTTGCATGGTCCTTCAGTTCTGTTCCTGCTCCCACTCAGAAAGGTTTTATACGTCAGGCTGCAGAAGCAGTGACATCATCAGCATAAGTTTGCTCGTATGACCAGCAGGCCAAGGAGCACCTATCCTGATATACATGCAGGAAAGTAGCCTTCTACAGTAACACTAACTTGCCCCAGTTGCCAGTGTGCATATGAGAAAACCAGTGTCCTTCAAGATAATATGTCTGTCAACTTTATGGCCCAGTTTAAGGCACCTTATATTATTGTCAAGGACATTGTATTAAAATATATCATGTGATCAAAAAGCCGGATGAGAACGAATTAGAAAAGGAAAAGTTTATTTGGGGTTCATGGTTTCAGAGGTTTAGCCCATGGATGGTGCCTTGCATTGCTCTGGGTCTGAGGTGAGACAGAACATCATTGCAGAAAGGCCAGATGGAGCTCAGCTTGCTCAGCTCATGGCAGCTAGGAAGGAGAGAGAAGGGGGTGGTAGGAAGGACCAGGGACAAGATGCAGTCTCCAGGAGCATTTCTGCCCACTCCCAACTAACCTGTTTTCTCCACCAGGCTCCACCTGCCTAAATTTAGTACCAAGTAATCCATTCAAATTATTAATGCGTCACATGGATTAATCCCCTGATGAGGTTACAACTCTCACAATTTAATTTTTCCTAGAAGTGCCACCTCTGAAACTTACTGCTTTGGGGACTATGATATCAACATTGTTAGAGAGTTGTCATATAGTTAAAATAATAGATAATTTATTACACTTTTTCCAAAACTAGAAGTGTTATGTGAAAAGAATCTGTACTGTCAATATTCTAAAAAAATATGTAGGCATTGCATATGATGAAGAAATTGGGAATTATTAGCAACATTCCACATGACTTTCATTCACACACCTGTCCCTAAGGATGTCAAAAATGTAAAAACTTTTTTGATAGCTATTGCGATTTAATAGCAAAATGTAATATATTTGAGCATAGTTTGGCCAGGTGATTTCTCTAATGGATAAACATTTATTACATCCATAATGATGAAAAGAAACAATAAGTTGAATTATGGTTACTTCTTAATGTTTTAAATTTTAAAATTAATAATAATTTTAAAATTAATAATTTTAAAATTGTTATTAAAATTCTTTACTATTATTTAAAAATTACTTCTTGATTTTATTCTTCAGAGCTTAAAGTGGACTTTAAAGTTTTTCCAAACTTCTCTAGACATTCTAGATTATATTATAGTACTCTGGGGAAATTTTGCATGTGTAAACATCTGGCAGTTAGCATGAACAGTCAGAACATCAATATACAATATTCATGGTTTCTCAATGAATATCTTTTCTTATGAAATATTGAGATATGTTTTAAACCTTGTAAGTTAGAAAATATCTTCAGAACATTCAGACATTAAATCATTTTTAAATATGTAGAAGACAGAATCAGGAATTCACTTAATAGGGTAAACATACATCAGTGCATCAGATGCAGCAGGTCATCAATACTTTTATACTTAACATTCATCAGTTTCAAATGTTCGAGAAGCTCCTTGACAGCTTGATGGATTGTGCTTTCACTATCTCTCCTTCCTCTCTCTCTCTCACATTTTCACTTGCAATGAGAGTATTAGAGTATTAGTTTACATCACTAGACGTGTGCAGAAGTAATTCAGTGTATATAATTAAAACATACTATCTGCTTAACAAAGCAACATTGCTCGTAAAGCCATTTTTATAAGATGACACAAAAATAACTATTTTTCCATGTACTAATCCATAAAAAGAACATGTATTAATCTTCTTGAATGCCATAATAAATTCACTATGTGAATTTTTTTTCACATAGACTGGGAGACTAGAAGTCCAAGATGAAGATGCTGGTTGGGATGGTATGTGGAGAGGCCTCTTTCTCCAGTTTGTAGAGAGCCATTTCTGTGTAGTTATGATAGAAAGATCTCTGGTATTTTCAATTCTTACAAGAGCACCAGCATGATCCGCTTATGACCCCAATTTATGACCTCATTTAACCTTATTAGCATCCTTAAATGTTCTACCTCCAAATACAAACACATTAGGACTAAGGGCTTCAGCATACCAATTTGGGGAGGATGAATCTGTTACACAACAGAACTTAATTCTCAGTTTTAATATAAAAAGTAATAAAAGGATGAAAAATATAAGTGATGTATCAGTGTGAAAAATATGGTCACTTATATTAAATTAAATATATGCAGTAGGATAAAAATATGAAGCAACTTCCTTTTTCTTTTCTCTCATGGTTTCTTCAAATTCTCTCTCAGTGCTATTTGTTCCCCTGCTGTGCAAAATACAGGCACTTTTCACAGCAATCCTGATAATATGTTATTGTAGTCAAAAGAACAGTCTCGCTTAATAAATGAAGGATATAGTCCTGTTAGAAAATCAAAATAATCAAAATTCTGGATTTTTTTAAGTTAAAGATTTTCCCCTTTCCTGGAGTAGCACTATACTGGGGTGGAGTATTTGGATTTTCTCTTTCCCCATCTCATCTAATTTATTTTTGTGAAACTCATATTTCCAAAAAAGAGTTTTGAGGAGTCTTTTAAACTTCTCTGAATTGGTTCAAGGTGAAGAGGAAGCCCCTTCCTGTTACCACCAACACTCCCACCCAACACCCTTGACCTATCACCATTGACATTACTCATTTTAGTGATACATTCGACACAGTTTCCTTCTTATTGACTTCTCCAACAGTTGACATGGCCTAGAAGTGGTGATTACTTATTCTGAAAGATGTTCTTAATCTTTTAAAATATCTGAGAGAGTACTGATAGTCCTGACTTCAAGATGTGAGGATCTCTGCCTCCCATATATTCTTTTGGCCTTTATACTTATTATATCCTAGTCTTACATACATTTTTATATAAAAATTTAAGAGTTTCTTTTTCCTGCATATATGAGAAATGACAGTGCAAAAGACACATTGACATTTGTTTTATGTGCTAATCTGATGCTTGCTAAATTAGAGATTGTCAAAGCGACATATGCCCTTCAGAAAATGTCAAGTGTCTACAGTAAAGCAATAGATTTTTTCTGTATAGAAAAATTTTAGAATAAAATTCTAAAATTTTAGAATTAATAACTTCAAAGGAAATAATAATTCCTTTGAATTAATAACTTCAAAGGAAAACAAATTAGAACTATAAAGCTTTCCAAACTCAAATAAACACAAATAATATTGCAGTACACTGACTGAAAAAAGTTGAACCTCTTCATTCACATGTCTTCAAAAGCACTTTTGTGTTTCTTCCCATTAAAAGAATCCTACTTTCTTGACTCTTGAATTCGGGGTGAACTTATAATCTATTTTTGCCAATAGAATTTAGAGTATTTCATTCCAATTCTGAGTTTATTGCTCAAGAACACTTGCTCAATTTAGCATTTTTCATCATCTCTAGCAATTAGACAAATGTGAATCAAAACTTCTTTAAGATTTCCTCTCACCCCAGTCAGAATGGCAATGATCAAGAATACAAATAACAATAAATGCTGGCGAGGATGTGGGGGAAAAGGAACATTCATACATTGCTGGTGGGACTGCAAATTGGGGCAACCACTATGGAAAGCAGGTGGAAATTCCTCAGAAAACTTGGAACAGAACCACCATTTGACCCAGTTATCCCACTTCTTGGTTTATAAACAAAGGACTTATAATCAGCACAGTACCATGATGCAGTCACATTGATGTTTATAGCAGCTCAACTCGCTGTAGCTAAACTATGGAACCAACCTAGGTGCCCTTCAACGGATGAATGGAAAAAATATGTGGTATATATACACAATGGAATTTTACTCAGCCTTAGAGAATAATGAAATTATGGCATTTTCTGGTAAATGGATGGAGCTGGAGAGTATCATGCTAAGTGAAATAAGACAAACCCAAAAAATCGAAGGCAAATGTTCTCTCTGATATGCAGTTTCTAATTCACAATAAGCGGTGGGGGAAAGTTAGGGAAGAATAGAGTTACTTTATATTAGGTAGAGGGTTTTGAAGGGAGGGAAGGGGGAATAGAGATAGAAAGGATAATATAATAAATCAGACATTATTATCCTGTGTACATATATAACTATATAATCAGTGGGATTCTACATCATGAATAACCAGAAGAATGCTAAATTATACTCCATTATACATGATGTATCAAAGTGCATTCTACTGTCATGTATAACTAATTAAAATAAATTAAAAGATGTTAGAGACTAATGAAAAACAGGAAATACTGTGAGAACTAAATAAGAAAATTAATAAAGAGTTATATAAATTATATAAAGAAACCTAATAGGTATTCTAGAGCTAAAAAATGAATGACAGAAATAAATAACTAGAGAAATCTAACAATAAAATTGACATACAGTAAGAGAAGAGTAGTCTTAAAGATAGTGTAATGCAAAATATCAAGCCTGAGGCACAGAATGGAAAAAAAGTGATGAGACTCAGGGTACTTGGGAGACCATCAAGCTCACCAACCATGCATTATGAAAATGTCTTAAGTAGAAGAAAGAAAAGTACAGGGAAAATTTTAGAAAATATAGCAACAGAACTTTACCAACTGAACTTTACAGACATGAACCTTTATATTCAAGAAGTTCAGTGAAATACAAGCAAGATAAAGAGATCTACACCAAATTACTTTATAATCAAACTTAAAAGATAAAGCTTTTGAACCTTGAAATTAGAAAAAATGAACGGATGTACCATGTAACAAGGGACCCTCAGCAAGATTAACAACTATTTCTCTTCTTAGCCCAAAGAAGACAGAAGCAGAAGGTCATTCTCACACTGGTGAAAGAGTAGATCCTCCTCTAAAGAAGATACAAAATTTCTTATGGAATTCCAAGGGACTCATAACAAAAAAACAATCTTTTCTTTTTTTCTGGGATGGAAAGTTTGCCTAGTATTAATTTATTTTTTTAATTATTTTTTATTTTATAGACTGTATTTTGATTCACTATGCACAAATGGAGTGCAGCTTTTTGTTTATATGGTTGTGCATAATGTAAATTCATACCATTCATGTAATCATACATGTACAGAGGGTAATGATGGCTGTCTCATTCCACCATTTTTCGTACCGCTTCATTTCCCTATAAGTAATCTAAAGTTCCTCAATTCTTCTCTCACCCCTCCCCCCTTCACCCCCACCATATATCATCATCCACTTAGCATGGAAAGCATTCGGCCTTTGGTGTTTTGGGCTTGGCTTATTTCACTTAGCTTGATATTCTCCAATTCCATCCATTTATCTTCAAATGCCATAATACTATTCTTTTTTTATTTTTACAGACTGCATTTTGATTCATTGTACACAAATGGGGTACCACTTTTCGTTTCTATGGTTGTGCATGACGTAGATTCACACCATTCATGTAATCGTACTTGAAAAGAACAGAGTTGGCAGAGTCATAACTCCCAAGTTTAAAACTTACTACAAAGTAGAGTACTTTTAAAGAGTGTGGTGATTGCATAAACAACATGATTATAGACAGATAGCAAAACTGAGAGTCAATGTGGTGTTAAAATATGCAGAATCCTGGGTTTAGAAACAATTTTTAAAATGTAACAAAAAGAAAAATAAACTGGATTTAATTAATATTCAGAGTATTTGTGTGCATAAGACACCATGAAAATAATTAAAAGGTAACACAGAATGGGTAAAAAAACTTTTACAAATTATGTATTTAATTAGAATTTTAGAGCTAGGATATTTAGATAACTCTAACAACTCAACAACAAAATGACAGACTACCCACATTTAAAAAAAAAAAAAAAAGAAAAAAGGAGGGCTGGGGATATAGCTCAGTTAGTAGAGTGCTTGTCTAGCAAGCACAAGGCCCTGGGTTCAATCTCTAGTCCAGCACTGCAGAAAAAAAGAAAAAAGAAAAAAAAAGATAGAGAATTTGAATAGATATTGCTCTATAAAAGATACATAACTGGTAAGTAAGCACATGGAAAGCTGCTCAACATGAGTGGTTATTAGTGTAATGCGACACAAAACCACAAGGAGATATATCACTTCACACCTGCCAGGATGGGTATAATTTAAAAAAAATAAAAATAAAAAGGAAAGTCACAAGCATTAGATATCAGTGGAAAAATTGAAACCCTTGTGTTTACTGATGAGAATTTAAAAATTAAAATTTTAAAATTTAAAAGCTAATGTGGAAAATAGCATGGCAATTCTGTCAGAGAACTGTCAGCTATAATATATGCTCATTTGGTCTCACAATTTGATGAATATAACATTTGTCAACAATATAACGAAGTGATCCTTCAGTTCCTTGTATGTGTCTAAAATGATTACTATCTTAGAATTCCCTTAGGAAAAATATTGTGAAAGCCAAAGCATGAAAGCACATGTGTGTGTGCACGTGCACACACACACACACACAAAGTTCATATGCATGAATTTGAATGCAACTTCCAGGCTGTGAAACTTTAAAGTTAGGGTAATTGCTTCTTACAGTTAGTTTTTAAATAGATTAATTTTTTTATTTTTTATTTTTTTATTTTTGTTTTTTGGTGCTGGGGATTGAACCCAGGGGCACTCCACCACTGAGCCACATCCCCAGCCCTATTTTGTATTTTATTTAGAGACAGGGTCTCACTGAGTTGCTTAGGGCCTCACTAAGTTGCTGAGGAAGGCTTTGAACTCACGATCCTCCTGCCTCAGCCTCCTAAGTGCTGGGATTACAGGCGTGCGCCACCACGCCCGGCAGATTAATTGGTTTTTAACCTTAGTTTTGTAATTTATATCCTCCTTATTTATTGTCTTTGGCTTCAACTTATTTAAAAGGTTGCTGAAAGTTTCTTTTAATATTCCCACTACTCATTTCTATGAACATTTTTTACATTTTCCAATACAACTGTCATTATTCTTTGCACGTACTGCAATGAAGAAGAGAATGCATGGGCAATTAGATTATTTGTGTAAAATGAATGTCCACAATTACTCTGAACTTTATGTTCCCTCTCCCTAAAGTCCTGCATTGGAATTGAGGAATATATGCATGTTCTGATGCATAACCATTTTCCCTAATAGACATTAGTCTATAACCTTAGCAATCTCAAAGTGAATTATTGAGTTGGGTTTCCAAAAAGAAAAATTAAACTGAAAGCTTTAAAATTTGTGTGCATGTACCCCAAAATTATTTTATTTTAAAAGTCACAGTCACAGTTACTATTTATATCTTTAAAGACCAAAAGGCAAGGTCTTTCAGCCTGATATAATTCTACCTGAAAGTGGTTCTTTGAAATCTCATCTGTGCTGATGTCAATAGAGACAACTTTCAAGTTCCCATCAGAGTGGAAAGTGAAATCCCACAACTTCAAGGAGTGCCAGAGGAAAACATTTTAAAATGGAAGCAGCAGTTATCTGTATTGATATTTTGAGCTGTTATAGTGAGTGAATAGCTTTCCTAAGCAAAATAATGTGTTTGAATTTCTCAGGTATTTTTTCTCTTCAATATCCATCTCCAAATATATAATGCTACTACTCTAAGGAAAGTAACTCCAACATAATCAACAAAATTTAGTGTATGTGTTCTTTTTTTTCTTTCTTTCTTTTTTCCTTTTTTAGATGGGGGAGATGGGAATGGTAGCATATGTGTAGGGAAAAGTGTAAAAGCAAATGATTGGGGCTGGTAAATATTTACTTTGTTAAGAATCATTTTATTTTGTATTTCATTCAATCACACTCTATATAATACACTACATATTAAATAAAGAGTACAACAGAAGAGGAGTCACTTGTTATCTGTAGTTCAGCGCTCAGAGTGCACAGACACTGTCTCGGGTGAGAAGTGACATCCTTATGTCAGAAGTGAAAGGAACACAGCTGAAATCCACAATGCCCATTCCAGGCCTCAGTTGGTCAGAGAAGCCTGAGGGAGAAATTACTGGCATCTCCGTTATCGAGTGCCGTTATCTAGTGTGATTTTTACTTCTTTTACTAAAAGACAAGAATATGTTCCATTTCTTTGTTTTGCTCAATGGTGAGAGGTAGAGAGGCAATAATGTATTCATGGAGCTCTTCTTTAAGAGTCAAATTCTCTGTCTTGATCCCAAATGAGAAACAAACCTATTCACATCACAGGGCTGAGTCTTCTGATGAAGCCAGATGGACATGTGTCCCCTTTCCTGCCTTCATGTCCAGTATTCTCATCCCAACATTGACCAAACAGAATGATCATCAGTGTTGATGGACCTCTAATCGCAGTTAAAAGGAAAGACTTTTCTCTTTGAAACGCATATTCTAGTCGGGAAAATGTAACCAACATTGTGCTTTATGTCACAAAATGTCAGGGCTTGAACCTCTAGTAAATGGGTGGGCTACGTTGTAGAAGACAAAAAAGATTAGCAATGTGGATTCCACTAAACCTTTTTTTTTTTACTTAAATATTTATGTGGAAATTGTACATTACAAATGCGTAAGTCATCACAGTTTCTGGACAGCAGGCTTTGTTAACAGAGGAGTGTCAAGGGAGCATGAGCAATACCCAGTGATCCTGGAGTGACTGCCCTTGTTTTTATTGATTAGATAGTGACAAAGTCTTAAAAGCCTCACTAAGAGCTATAAATACAACTGATGCTATGACACTAAAAAGTAAGACCTAAGGCCGTCCAAGATATGAGAAGGTTCTGAAGTTCTCTATACTGCTTTTCTGATTTATGTGTTTCATGAAATGTGAGATACATGTATAATTGAATGAAGGACTATGTGGCACAGATTACATTTCCAAATTCAAGATCATGACTGTCTAGATACACAGGTGTGTCTCATTTATTTTTTAACCAAGAATTTAAAGCTTTACACATGTTATAGTGGAGTGTTTACTCAGGTCAAATATTTAATACCCATACAATCTTAAAAAGAAAGGTGGGGGGGGGTAGGGGGAAGAAAGGATGGAAACTGTTGTTTCCAAAGTCATATCTGTATTTTTTTTTTCTTAACTACCTCTGAAACTGGTCTATTTGTGTACTTACGGAGAAATTACTCCCTATTTAAAAAAAATAAAATCTTTAGAAAACATTATTTACTTATTGCACATTGAAAGGCATTTGAGAGAAACTGATTTCTTAAAATAACTAAGAAAACTTTTATCTACATTTTTATTTGAAGTATATACATAAACTATGGCTCAGGAAGTGACACCACTTGCAATCTCATATCTAATAGATTGTCAAATCCAAATTTTGCTTTTAGTTTGTAATGCCAGTGCATCTACTTTCCACTGAGCTGGTGGCTTATCTCTCTTCTCCCCTCTCCTTTCTTCTCTGCTATTGTCCTTTCAGGTTTACATAAGTCTCCTTGCATGTCATCGTGGATGTGATCTCTGACATTAAGTGAAAGACTTGATCAGGAACACTTTATTTTTCAGCAATATGGTTAAATCAGAGATCAGGCCTCACTCATCCCAAATAAAATATGAAATATGAACTGATAACTCCCATTCCTGTGTTTCCAGTTTGTATAGGATTTGGTGAGTTTTCCATGCCTTCGATTTTACTGATACTTCCCTCCTGAAAGATTCCCTTCCTGTTTTCTCTGACACAATTTTCTCCTGGTTTTCCTCCAGCTTCTGTGGCTCCCTTGTGTAAATACTTGCTATGTGCATTCGCTGCATAAATGTACATCTCTTTTTCAAACTTTCAGAGTTCTGTTTAATGTTTGTTTTATCTTATTCAATCCAATGAGAATTCTGAGTATTTTAATCCATGACCTCCACTGTCATTTGAAAGATCCTAGAATTTCATTTGTTTATTTTAAATAACAAATAGCTAGCTGAGCACTAGAGTAGGTAAGAGAGACAGGAGTGTGCAGCTGGAACAGAAATTATTGCTTACATATGGAAGGTAAATTTTAGTGGAGGAGCAGACTTAGGGGAATTCTATAAAGAGAATATGTCCTCTTTTTATAGTAAGATTTATATGTTAAAGTAATATTCAAGCAATGACATGACCGACATTCATGAGCCATGTGGATCACATTTGGGGGAATAACATCACATTCAAAGAGAAGAGTACATATGAGATTCCTGATGGGCAACATGTTTTAGATGTTTAAGAACATCACACAGAACCATGTGACCTTGGAGCAGTAAATATTTGGAAAAATACAGGAGAGGAGAGATCATTTAGGGGCTATAAGCTGATGATAAACTCATTTTTTTATTAGGAGTGACAGTGAGAAACTTCTGGCAAGTTTTGAACAAAGGAGTACTATGATCTTATTTTGTAACAAAAGAAATATAAATAGGAAAAGAAGAAGTCAGGTAATCTTTGCTGACATGATCCTAAATCTAGAAGACTCAGGAACTCCACCCAAAAACATCTAGAGGAATTCTAAACAAATCCAGCAAAGTAGTAGGATACAAGATTGGGGTACAAAAATCAATAACACGTAATTTGATTATGTTTCTTAAAGTTTCTGCCTATACATATCATTGACACCTCAAACTTGTGATGTTGAAAATCCAGGACATCAACCTTCTTATTCTTTTGGGGCTATAGTAACAAAATTCCTTACGCTGCATAATTTATTAACAACAGACATTTGTTTCTTGCAGTTCTGATACCGGAGCTCAAGACTGAGAAGACAGCAGCACTGGTGTCTGATGTGTGCCTGATTCCTATAGATGGCACCTGCTAAGTGTCCTCACAAGAGAGGAAAAGGCAGCTCTCTGGAGCTTCTTTTATAAGGGCTTTGATCCCATTCAGGAGGGCAGAGACTTGCATCAAGATCCGGACTGAAATACAGTAATGTGGGTGATTTGATTTGAGAAGGACGGTTATATAATGGCTATGATGAAGAGTATGATTGTCCCATTTTAGAGGAAGATGGAGTATGTAAGATCGGATGCAGGTGACCCAAAAGGAGTCAGACCAAGAGCGGCTGAACAAAGCTTTATTAGGTCTGGCTCTCTGGCGAGATCTACTGGTCCTCCGGGGTGAGAGCCGCGATGGAGGGCTGAGAAAATCGCGCATGACCCAGGCTGTCCAGGTCTTTATAGTCCAAAATTGGCTGGGGGTCCCCTGAGTGACAGGCAGGTGCGAGGTGCCATTGGGGTTCATCTACCAACATCTGATTCCTGCTCTGCAGATGTTCCCCTGCACATGCGCAGGCTGCTCTGCCCAGCTCCCTCCCATCCAGCCACCTAAATCCTACCTAATAGAGTAGTTTCCAAATGAGAGAAGGTGGAGCTATTGTTGGTTACCTTGGTTGTGATTTTTTCCCTGCAACGACGGTTTCATACAATTTTTGTGTTGAGAACAGATAACAGTTTATTGTACAAAACTTGAAACAAGGAGTTATGGTGAGAGGAAATTAAAAGATAATATTCAGAGTGGGATTTTTCAAGTTCTTTAAGAAACCATAGCATCCTACAAAGAAGAAATTGTGCATCAACTTCCCAGCAATAAACCAGAAGAACTAGAAGATAATATAAATCAGATCTTGAAATGAATTGAGCAGTGGGTTAAAGATCACAACACTTGACTGGCCACGTTATAGTCACTTTTATTGATACCTCTCTGCCCACTTCATAGAAATCGCCCACATATCAGTAAATATTATAAAATCATGTTGCAGGCCTAGCAGGTGCATAATGTAAAGATTTGTGTCTGGGTCTCTTTTTCTCTACATGAAAGCTAAACAATCTCAAATATAATGAATATAATATTAAAATAAAAGTTGTCATTTAATGCTTCACTTACTAAATAATATTACCAAAGGTGCAGATATCTTTTATGCTTATTACAGAAGAAAATACAGATGATTTATTAAAATAAAAAGTAAAGCATCAAAAAAAAAAGAAAAGAAGAAGAAGAAGAAGGTAGAGGCCTTATGCCTACTCACCTGCTAAAGGTCCCACATTTTATCCTCACCAGGGGGATTAGGTTTCAACATAGGAAATTTAGGGGGACACATTCAGACCACATCAAGACCCTCTATACCCAACTTGTGCCGTGTCCACTGTCCTTCCTTAATTGCACAGCTAAAGTTATTTAGTAGCGGTAATTTTGAACTTCTTATATGTCATGTGGAGTTGAAAATTATACCTCATCTGAAAATGGCTGCAGATTTTGATGAAAACTTGTATCTACACTGCTTTGCTCTCTAACCTGCCCCTATTTTTGCCCACATTTATATGCTTTCCTATATACTGTGCTGAAGAGATGTTGAAATAATTAATGGATTTAGGGAAAAAAATTTATGAATTTCTATTAATAGCATCATCACTTTTATAAATTATTTAAATGCAGATTCCTAGCCACCACCACCTACTCCTCCCCTCCAAAGGGGGAAAAATCAAACACATTCTGATTTGCTAAATTTTCCTGGGGCAAAGCAATGGTATGTGTATTTGGTTTCAAAGATCTCCAGGTGTTTCCACTCCTAAAACTACCCAGATTTTTGATAAAAGGATCAAGATTTCCTTGAAAGAAACTGGCTATTACCCAGTACATTACCATTGTTCTATCTGAATATTCCTTAGTGTGCCTGTCAATCTGAAAAACTCCTATTTTCCCTTCCTAAGTGTGATGAAATATGCCTTTGTTGTGAACGACCTTAAACCCCTTGGTTTATTCTTTTCTTCATATTGAAACATTTTACCTTGAAGAGTTTTCTTTTCCCATCTTTATCCCAATGCAGTATATATTTTTCTAACTTTTATTTCTCTTTAGCAGATTGCCAAAGAATTGAAGAATAGAATCTTAATACTCTTCTGATGTTAGTACCTGGAGTAGTACATATTAGATGACTCAAAAGCCTATAGAGCTCTTATGAGTTGAAATTCTTCACTGATTTGGAAATACAGGATTTATTGAAAATAATTTAAAAAGGAAAGAAAAATAAGAAAGAAAGAACAGAAGAAAGGAAGATAAGCAGGAAGAACAAACTGAAGAAATAGTGGTTGCCATCCTACCTTCTACCTAGAAATGATCCTACACAATCTTATGTTTATGATTTTAATTTATATAACCCTAAATTTTCTCATAAGTGACAGCTAAATATCTTATTTCAACAGTAGTAAAATATCATAATTCTTTTTTTACTTGTATTATTATTGGTTTGATCTTTTTATCACTTTGCATGAAGAAAAACACATTTATACTGTTATCCACTCCTGCATGGGTATAATTTCTCTGATGCACAATTTGTGTCTGCCTTGGGTGCAGTCATTTATATTCAGTTAAAGAGGTAATGAGTGGAAAAGTCATGCATACTATGAGATCTTGATGAGTTTGTTATTTTTTTCATTTGGAATTTGTGGGGAAGCAGATGTAAATGGAGCATAACAATAGCACATTAAAGAACTGAGCCCTCTACAGTTTTCAACTGTGTGTCTCTGTTGATCTTACATAGCCAGGGTTCAGGGGCAGCAAAAGTTTTGAATTATTAAGAAGAGAAGTTTATAAATAAACTCTTCAGAGATTATGGAATTGGGTAATTAGTACAGACCAAGTCATTTTGATTTCTCCTCAAAATCATAATAGAATGAATGGTAAAGATGTATCCACTAAATAGTACATATTGTTAACAGTGGTAAGAAATATGAGTTTTGAGCAACTAGTATTCTTCCTGGAGGTGGGCTCTGTAGTCAGGTAAAAATCACCTTAGGGTAGTTAACTTTTTCAAGTGTCATGGTCCACTAAGATTGCAGTCCTAATTCCACAAAACTCAGAACACCTACAAATGCTCTAAATATCATGTAATATCTTGAGAATTATCTTATTATGGTAAGAATTCATATTCTACTTTTCACACATGTGCTTACTATTCATAGGTCACTGTCATGGAATTTCCCTTGAAAAGAAGATTTGACCTAATAATCAGTCTCCAATGCCTATTAACTGAAAACTTAATTGGAGTTGAAAGCCACCTTCTGATTTGCAGATGTGAAAAAATTATTGTTCCTTATCCATGGCAGAGCACTCTGCCTGGTGAAGATTATAGGCGAGTAGACTCTTTAACATCAATAAAATGTGTATTCACTGTGGGACTACTTTGCTGTGATCCCTTGGTTGTTTGGAGGCAAAATTCCTGTTTCACTTTTACTTCTCTCTATAAACAATATAACAAAAAATCTAACTGTAGTCAAAACCATAGTATTAGGATGTCTCTCATAACTCTATCACATCCAGCTTTACATAGAATGCCCTGATCTTGTCAGAATATGGGTTCTTGGTAAATTAGGATAGAAGGGAGTGTCATCATTGTGTCCTTCATTTATGTAATCTAAAACAAAACACTGTTCCCTTCTTGCAAGCTTGTCATGAAATCCGTAATTGATCTGTAAAGATGGGTTGGTATTGATTGATGTAAATTTTTCTGACACATCTAATGTCTTTATTATTCTTATTCTTCCAAGTACATATTTTTTCAAATATACCCAGTATAACTATATATTGATATTCTACTTTATAATTAATATTTAATTAATCTAAGGGAAAATTGTATACAGTCTTTGAATATAATGCAACTAAACTTTAAAAGATTGAGAGAAAACAAGAAAGAAGAAAGACAGTTTTGAGCTTTTCTGAAATGTTCTTTATAAACCATGAGATGATAGATTAAAAAAGAATATCATTAGAAAAAGTGGAGTGATAGTAAAAAATTAAATGTGTGAAATGTTAATACCACTTTCCTGAAAGAAATACATATTGCTCTAAATGTTTTGATCATTATGAAGAAAAGCTGAACACAAATGAAAAATAACTAAAGCTTTCAAAAGCAGCAAGGTTTGAAATCATTGTTTCAATTATAGTTTAAGTCTCAATTAGTAAGGCTAAGTCTAAAACTGTCTGTGGGGAGCACAGTTTTTGGAGACTTTGAAGGAAATACTGGTTGGTTATAACATAGAGGGGCTCTTACCAAAGCTTGAAACTTCTGCAAACATATTGCCTACTAAGTTTATACTTCCTTTAGATCTATTACTTGTAGAACAATATATTTGTGGTCATTTCTATTCATGCTCACTGATAATCACACTAATTATAGAGCAATTGATTATGAATTATATAGTGCTTAATATACTATAGTATAGTAATTAATTTAACAGAACTAAATAAGAATTGCATTATTTAAAAACATAATTAAAATAATAAAATTATTAATAAGTACTTATTTAACCATATTATATTATTCTTCATCATTATTATGCCTCATTTTAAATTATTTCTAAATGCTACTCCAGAAGCTAAAATCATTTCTTTGTGAATTATTCTGGGAAGGTTATAATTGCCAAAATGTTATTTATGGACAGAATAGAAGTTCAAGAATTCTTTATTATTTCTATAAGGAATAGTTAAATTTTATTTCATTCTACCCAAAAAAGATGTAAAAAGAAACAATAGCATAAACATGGCTAAAGAGGAGGCACAACTAACTTTATAAAACATTTAAAATTTAGATTTGTAGATTGACATTCAAATACCTGACATGAATAGGAAAGACAAAAGTAATCTTTTTTTCTTCAATAAATTATATTCTGTGTAGTAGAGCCTGCAGTTGGAAATATTGTGCTAATGTTATTTGAGATCCTGGACCCGATTTGAAATATTAATATTAAATTTCTATATATTTTTTAATTATTCATTTTCTCAACATACAAAATGATGTTTTTTCAATCCACATTTGTTAATAAAACTAATTGTATTTAGCATTTTAAGTAATATTATCTTCTTGTGGGTCAGAAAATAGGAAATTCTGAATGATTCTATGGTTTGTACATCAGAAGAGAGAGTAGATTATGATATAAATGAGTCAGTTTTTAAAACATCAAGTTATTAACTTCATTTCTGGATTTTTTTATATTCTCACCATGAAGATGAACATGTCTATAAAATATAATTTACATATTTAGGACAGGATAATGATTTTTATGATATTAGACACCATTAAATAATGCCTACTTAGATACCATTAAATAATGCCTACTTAGGGCTGCCACTGGCCATTTTTTAAGAAGAAAATGAGGCCTGATTGTGAAACCTAATAGTCTGACTCAGAATATAGCATAAAGGCTGTGGACAGATATATCAAGAATGACACTTGTTCCCCATAGGACTTGGAAATCAGACTGCCAAGGAGGACAAGGTCCTGAATACAAGTTTATTGAAGACCATGACAGTCACTAGAATATGGAGCAATAGTCATTTAATGAGAAAGAGTGCGCTAAAAGACATCATGTCTGAAAACCTAAGTTAAAAGTACTTTCTGAAGAGTTGCAAAAGACAGAAAAAAATTAGTCATTGCTCACAACTCCTCATATGCTTTCTCTCTCAGGTAAAGATTAACCCCAGAAATTTAGAGACACTGAATCCACACTTCAGGTCAAGTAGATTCTACCATCTAGTGAAAAAAGGCTAGGGACTGGAGGATCAGAGAAGTGAAAAAATTTCCATTTAGCAATGATTAGAAATAGAAGGATTTGACTTCATATATTATGCGGGAAACCATACACAGAATACTGTATCCAAGATTCTAGTTCAAGTGGTCACTGCTAATATGCACTAATCTTGTCGTCCGTAATACATCAGATCATGTCTTACAAGTCTTTGGACCAAACTTGTCCATTTTTCTTATTAACAGAATGGATTTCGGTTATGACTTTAATGTCATTCTCTTAAATAAGATGCTTCTTTGAGTTTATTAGCATGCTTAGTACAATTTCTGTGGATGATTTCTTGCTAAATCCAATGGCATATAAAGGTAGAAATCAGAAAAAACTTGCTCTGTGTAACCTAATTTCCTCCCAGAGGAGATGGTAACATCAGAATACACACATGTTTCAGGGTCATGGAAAATTACAAATAAAATTATCAGCTGACTGTAACTTCTGGAATAGACATATTTTCTACAAGTGTTCAGCAATATGAAGAATAAACAAGTGTTGGAATTTAAACTGTGTTGATATTCCTAGTGTGCAGTTCATTAGGTTATTTCCTCAAAATATGCTTTTAAAATCAGGCAGAAGCGGGAACACCAAATAGACTGTTCTATTCTGTCTGATAATGAGGCTGTCTTACTGTGCTTTTTCTTGCTGTAAACAACATAAGTGTTTTTGTTGATGAGTAACTGACAGGCAGGACTACTGGTTTCTAGAGGGAAGATCTCACCTGCTTATACATCCCTGACATCTCCGGAAAAACATTTGTATGAAACCAAGAAAATCCCTACCAAATTATTACTAACAAGCAGGTAAAAGGAATATCAAGGGTCAAGGAATATTAATGTATATCTAAAAATATGTTCAGATAAATTATATTATGTGGCACACAAAACTGATTGAATATCAGAATGCATAATAGGAAATTGTTGCATGATGTGTTAATTGATCACGGAACCATGATAGTACAGATTTACAGCTACAGAGGCTTATAGCAAGATTATGTTACGCAACAATGGATGGAGCACATACCATAGGAATGCTTCAGTGGTAGGGTTGAGGAGGTGTGACAAACCAAACCAAGAGCTTAAAATACATATTATCTTGCCATTTAAAAAAAAATGTTTGGCAAAATAGAACTGAATCACTGGATTTTTGTACATTGGTACTGCACTCAAGAATCTTGCAAATTTACTTATCAATATTCATGTTTTATTTCTTAGGATATTTTGGGTTTTCTTGGTGTATGATGATGCCATGTAAATATAAGAGCTTTATTTTGGGGGTTCCCAACTTTATACTTTACTTTTTCTTCTTATACTATGTTGTCTTCCTAATTGAAAAGAAGCAGAAAGAGACTAGTCAAATCTCAGTTTTAAACATAGGGGGATATAAGTCCATCATTGACCTGATATATGTTTTTCTTAGTGGTATTTCTTTTCAGAATATGAAAATCCTTCCTTACGTATTTAACTGAGAGTTTCAAATATTCATCAATCAAATACACTTCAAGATACACAGATTTTTGAAATACAATTTTTAGGACTGAGGATGTGACCCAATAGTAGATCATGGTATGTGTTTCGTATGTGTGAGGCCCTGGTTTTGATCCTCAGCAATACAAATAAATAAATTAAGTACAATGGTTGCATATTTTCTTGTGCAAAAATATTGTCTGACTATGATGCGCACATGTATACATATGCACATATGTAAGAATATATTTGTAAGGGACATTTTGTGGAAAGATTTATATGAAAACACATTTGTATTTGTGTGTAAAGTAGGATACAGAATCTTAGTGCAAACTCATTTTTCATGTTCACACTTTAATATGTATATGTATTATACATTCTTTTCTATTTTGTTAAAAAAGATATAACTAAATACAATATTTATAAAGGTTATATCAAAGCATTGAATGCTCTTTTTAATTATAAATCAATTTGGTTTTTATGTAAATATTTCCTGTAGAGTCCTTATGATTTACCAGGCATTCTTATGGGTACTATGCAAATTGTAACTCATGAAAGTATAAAATATTGAAACATACTCAGAATGTCATCCTTTATTTACTTGTTTATCTACATATTTATTTATTTATTTTACTTTTACAGACTGCATTTTGATTCATTATGCACAAATGGAGTGCAACTTTTCATTTCTATGATTGTACACAATGTAGATTCACACCATTTGTGTAATTGTACATTACATAGGGTAATGATGTCTGTCTCAGTCCACTATCTTTCTTTCCCCCACTTTTCCCCCCCAGTTTCCCTCTACACAATCCAAAGTTCCTCCATTCTTCTCTTGCCACCCTCCCTGTTGTTATGTATCATCATCCACTTATCAGAGAAAACATTTGGCCTTTGGTTTTTTGGTCTTGGCTTATTTCACTTAACATGATGTTCTCCAACTCCATCCATTTACCTGCAAATGGTATAATTTTATTCTTCTTTATGGCTGAGTAGTATTCCATTGTGTATATATACCACAATTTCTTTATCCAATCATCAATTGAAGGGAATCTAGGTTGGTTCCACAATCTAGCTATTGTGAATTGAGCAGCTATGAACATTGATGTGGCTGCGTCACTGTAGTGTGCTGATTTTAAGTTCTTTGGGTATAAACTGAGGAGTGGGATAGCTAGGTCAAATGGTGGGTCCATTCCAAGTGTTCTGAGGAATCTTCATACTGCTTTCCAGAGTGTCTACACCCATTTGCAATTCCACCAGCAGTGTATGAGTGTTCCTTTTTCCCCACATCCATGCTAACACTTATTATTGCTGTGTTCCTGATAATAGTCATTCTAATTGGAGTTAGATGAAATCTTAGGGTGGTTCTAATTTGCATTTTTCTGATGATAAGCACTTTTTCATATATTTGTTGACCACCTGTATATCTTCTGTGAAGTGTCTGCCTAGTTCCTTAGCCCATTTATTGATTGGGTTCTTAGTATTTTTGGTGTAAAGTTTTGTAAGTTCTTTATAAAGTTTGGAGATTAGTGCTCTGTCTGAAATGTGTGTGGCAAAGATTTTCTACCACTCCGTAGGCTCTCTTAACACATTATTGATTGTACCTGTTACTGAGAAAAAGCTTGTTAGTTTGAATCCATCCCATTTATTGATTCTTGCTTTTATTTCTTGCACTCTGGGGGTTCTGTTAATGAACTCTGGTTATAAGCCAACATGATGAAGATTTGGGTAATTTTTCTTCTATTTGGTGTAGGGTCTCTGGTCTAATTCCTAGGTCCTTAGTCCATTTTGAGTTGAGTTTTGTACAGGGTGAGAGATAGGGATTTAATTTCATTTTACTGCATATGGATTTCCAGTTTTCCCAGCCCCATTTGTTGAAGAGGCTATCTTTTCTCCATTGTATGTTTCTGGCACCTTTGTCTAGTATGAGATAACAGTACTTATGTGGTTTTTCTCTGTGTCCTCTATGGGGTACTATTGGTCTATCTGTCTACTTTGGTGCACATACAATGCCATTTTTGTTACTATTGCTCTGTAGTATAGTTTAATGTTTGGTATTGTGATACCTTCTGCATCACTCTTCTTGCCAAGGATTGCTTTGACTATTCTTGGTGTTTTGTTCTTCTAGATGAATTTCATTATTGTTCTCTTTATTTTTATGAAGAATGTCATTGGGATTTTAGTTGGAATTGCATTAAATCTATATAATGCCTTTGGAAGTATGGCCATTTTGATAATATTAATTCTGTCTATCCAAGAACACAGGATATCTTTCTATCTTCTAAGATTTTCTTTAATTTCTTTCTTTTGAGTTCTGTAGTTTTCATTGTAGAGGCCTTTCACCTCTTTTGTTAGATTGATTCCCAAGGTTATTTTTTTTTTTTGAGGCTATTGTGAATGGGGTAGTTTTCCTAATTTCTCTTTCAGAGGATTCATCACTTATGAATAGAAATGCATTAGATGGATGCATGCTGATTTTATATCCTGCTATTTTGCTGGACTTCTAATGAGTTCTAGAAGTTTTCTGTTGAAGCTTTTTGGATCCTCTAAATATAGAATCTTGTCATTGGTAAATACTTAAAGCTTGAGTTCTTATTTTCCTACTCATATCCCTTTAATTTCTTTGATCTATCTAATTTCTCTGGCTAGTATTTCAAGGATGATGTTGAATAGAAGCGGTTAAAGAGGGCATCCCTGCCTTGTTCCAGTTTTTAGAAGGAAGGTTTTCAGTTTTTCTCCATTGAGAATGATGATGGCTGTGGGCTTAGCATAGATAACCTTTATAATGTTGAGGTGTATTCTTCTATTCTTGTTTTTTCTAGTGTTTTGAGCATAAAAGGATATTGCATTTTGTCAATGCTTTCTCTACATCTATTGAAATAATCATATGATTCTTAATCTTAAGGCCTTTGATATAAACAATTATGTTTATTGATTTCTGGATGTTGAACCAACCTCGCATCCCTAGAACGAACCCCACTTTATCATGGTGCACTCTCTTCTTAATATGTTTTGTATGTGATTTGACAGAATTTTGTTAAGGACTTTTGGGTCTAAGCTCATCATAGATATCGGTCTGAAGTTTCCTTTCCTTGATGTGTCTGTCTGGTTTGTATATCAGAGTGATACTAGCTTCATAGAATTAATTTGGAAGGGTGCTCTCTTTTTCTATTTCATGGAATACTTTGAGAAGTAATGGTATAAGTTCTTCCTTGAAGGTCTTGTAGAACTCAGTTGAGAATCAATCTGGTCCCAGGCTTGTCTTGGTTGTTACGCTTTGATGGCATCTTTTATTTCATTTCTTGAAATTGATATGTTTAAATTGTATATATCCTCCTGGTTCAGTTTAGGGGTATCATATGGCTCTAGAAATTTGTAGATGTCTTTGAGATTTTGTATGTTGGACTCTAGATATTCAAAGTAGCTTCTATTTATGTTATGTATTTCAATGATATCTGTCTTGATATTTCCTTTTTCATCATAAACTTTAGTAATTTGAGTTTTCTGTCCTTCTCTTCCTTAATGTGGCTAAGAGTTTATCTATTTTGTTTACTTTTTCAAAGAACCAACCTTTTATTTTGTTAATTTTTTGAATTGATTCTTTTGTTTCAATTTCATTGATTTCAGCTCTGATTTTAATTATCTCCTGTCTTCTACTACTTTTGGTGTTGTTCTGTTCCTCTTTTTCTAGGACTTTGAGATGTAATGTGAGGTCATTGATTTGTTGCCTTTTCATTCTTTTATTGAATGCACTCCATGCACTGAATTTTCCTCTTAGCTCTGCTTTCATAGTGTCCCAGAGATTTTGATATGTTTTATAGTCATTCTTATTTACCACTAACAATTATTTATCTCCTCCCTGATGTTTTCTGTTATCCATGCTTCATTCAATAGCATATTATTTAGTCTCCAGGTGTTGGAGTAGTTTCTGTTATTTATTTTGTCATTGATATCTAATTTCATTTCATTATGATCCACTTTGTGGCATAATATATGTTCTATTTTAGAGAAGGATCCATGTGCTACTGAGAAGAAAGTGTATTTGCTCCATGATGGATGAAATATTCTATATATGTCCGTTGAGTGTAAGTTATTGATTGTGTTATTGAGTTCTATGTTTTCATTTTTACTTTTTGTTTGAAAGATCTATCCAGTGGTGAGAGCAGTGTGTTTAAGTCACCTTAATGGGTCTCTTAAGCAGTATGAAATGTCTTTCTTTATCCCTTCTGACTAATTTTGACTTAAGTCCACTTTATCTGATATAAGGATGGAAATCCCTGCTGTTTTACTGAGTCTCTGGGCATGGTAGATTTTTTTCCCATCCTTTCACCTTTAGTCTGTGAATGTCTTTTTCTATGAGATGCATCTCTTGAAGGCAGCACATTGTTAGGTCTTTCTTTTTAATCCAATCTGTCAGTCTTGGTCTTTTGATTGATGGGTTTAAGCCATTAACATTCAGGTTTATTATTAGGATATGATTAGTATTCCCAGTCATTTTGGCTTATTTTTGTTTTTTAACATGATTTGATTTCACCTTTGATTGGCTTTTCATTTAGGGTAGTTCATCCCTTTGCTGACTTACATTGCTATTTTTCATTTCCTTCTCATGCAATATTTGCTGAGAAGTTCTGTAGTATAGGTTTTCTATTTGTAAATTCTTTTACCTTTTGTTTACTATGGAAGGATTTTATTTCTTTGTCAAATCCGATGGTAAGTTTTGCTGGGTATAAGATCCTTGGTTGCTATTTGCAGATGACATGATTCTCTATTTAGAATACCCTAAGAATTCCACCAGAAAACTTTTGGAACACATAAATGAATTCAGTAAAGTAGCAGATATAAAATTAATGCTCCTAAATCTAATACATTTTTATTCCTAAGTGACGCATCCTCTGAGAGAGAAATTAGGAAAACTACCACATTCACAATAACCTCAAATAAAATAAAATACTTGGGAATCAATCTAACAAAAGAAGTGAAAGACTTCTACAATGAGAACTACAGAACACTAAAGAAAGAAGTTAAAGAGAATCTGAGAAGACGGAAAGATCTTCCATGTTCTTGGATAGGCAGAATTAATATTGTCAAAATGGACCTACTACCAAAAGTGCTATACACACTCCATGCAATTCCAATTAGAATCCCAATGACGGACCTCATAGAAATAGAGCAAGCAATCATGAAATTCATTTGGAGGAATAAGAGACTCAGAATAACTAAAGCAATTCTTAGCAAGAAGAGCGAAGCAGGGGGTTTCACAATACCAGACCTTCAACTATATTACAGAGCAATAGTAACAAAAATGGAATGGTATTGGCACCAAAATAGACAGGTAGATCAATGGTACAGAATAGAGGACACAGAGACAAACCCACAAAAATACAGGTATCTCATACTTGACAAAGGAGTCAAAAACACACAATGGAGAAAAGATAGCCTCTTCAACAAATGGTGCTGGGAAAACTGGAAATCTATACGCAGTAACATGAAACTAAACCCATATCTCTCACCCTGTACAAAACTCAACTCAAAGTGGATCAAGGACCAAGGAATTAGACCAGAGACCCTGCACATCATAGAAGAGAAAATAGGTCCAAATCTCCATTATGTTGACCTAGGATCAGATTTCCTTAACATGACTCCCAAAGTGCAAGAAATAAAAGCAGGAATCAATAATTGGGATAGAGTCAAACTAAAAAGCTTTTTCTCAGCAAGGGAAACAATCAGCAATGTGAAGAGAGAGCCTTCAGAGTGGGAGAAAATCTTTGCCACACACACTTCAGATAGAGCACTAATCTCCAGAATCTACGAAGTAGTCAAAAATCTTTACACCAAGAATACTAATAACCCAATCAATAAATGGGCCAAGGAAATGAACAGACACTTTACAGAAGAAGATCTACAAGCAATCAACAGATTTATGAAAAAATGTTCAACATCCCTCGTTATAAGAGAAATGCAAATCAAAACCACCTTAAGATTTCATCTTACCCCAATTAGAATGTCTTTTATTAAGAATACAGGCAACAACAGGTGTTGGCAAGGATGTGGGGAAAAGGGTACACTCATATATTGCTGGTGGGATTGCAAGTTGGTGCAGCCACTCTGAAAAGCATTTAGAGATTCCTTAGAAAACTTGGAATGGATCCACCATTTGACCCAGCTATCCCACTCCTTGGCCTATACCCAAAGGACTTAAAATCAGATTACTACAGTGATGCAGCCACATCAATGTTCATAGCTGCTCAATTCACAATAGCTAAATTGTGGAACCAACCTAGGTGCCCTTCAATAGATGAGTGGATAAAGAAACTGTGGTATATATGCACAATGGAATACTACTCAGCCATAAAGAAGAATAAAATTATGGCATTTGCAGGTAAATGGATGATGTTGGAGAGTGTCCTGCTCAGTGAGATTAGCCAATCCCCAAAATTCAAAGGCTGAATGATCTCTCTGATAAGTGAATGATGATGCATAATGTGGGGTGGAAGGGAGGCAAGAATGGAGGAAGGATAGATAGCATAGAGCGAAGGGAGTGGTGGGGTCGGGGTCGGGGGGCAAGAATAATAACAGAATGAGACAGACATCATTGCCCTGTGTACATGTATAAATGCACAGATGGTGTGACTCTACTTTGTTACAACCAGAGAAACAATAGTTGTACTCCATTTATGTTCAGTGGATCAAAATTAAATGATTTAAAAAAAAAAAAGAATTTTCTTTGTTGGCAACCACGTTCTTTCATAGCTTAAAATATGTTATTCTAGGCTAACTTTTTTCTAGGTCTAGAATTGCTAAATTTCCCGTCAAGCTTTTATAGTCTAGGCTGAGAAATCTGCTGATATCTGTGTTGGTTTGCTCCTATATGTAATCTGATGCTTTTCTATTTCAGCCTTTAAAATTTTCTTTATGTTGAATGTTAGTCATTTTTAGTATAGTGTGTCTTAGTGTGGCTGTTTTGTGATTTTGTACATTTGTTATTCTGTAAGCCTCTTGTAGTTGATTTTCCAATTCATTCTTCAGGTTTGGGACATTTTCTGATATTATTTCATTTAATACTTTGTTCATTCCTTTGGTTTGTATCACTCTGCCTTCCTCAATCCTGAAAATTCTTAAATTCATGATATACCATAGTTCTTGGCATTTCCATTCATGATTTCTTACCATCTGCTCTGTTTGGTCAACTTTATTTTCAAGATTAAAAATTTTGTTTTCATTTTCTGAGATTCTGTCTTCCAAGAGATCTAGTCTGTTGATTATGCTTTCCAGTGAGTTTTTTATTTGGTTTATTGTTTCCTTCATTTCAAGGATTTATATATACATTCTTTCAGAATCTCCATCTCTTTCTTGAAATGCTCTTTTGCTTCCTACAGTTGCTCTTTTAACTGTTTATTGGAGTGATCGTTTATTGTCTGCATTCACTCTCTTATCTCATCCTTTGCTTCGTGGATCATTTTAATTTTGTATATTCTGAACTCCTTTTCTGACATTTCTTCTACTGTGCTGTGATTGGATTCTATTAATATAGAGTCTTGGTTTGTTTGGAACACTTTCTTCCCTTGGTTTTTCATGTTGTTCATGTATCTTCCCCTCTACCAGTGCAGATCTGGGGTATTGCAATTTCCACCTTATAGCCTTACAGCCACCCTACCAGTTTCCAAAACCTCTTCTTTAAGGGGGTGATCAATATTAGCAGCACCCAGTACAGACAATATGCAGCCCTAAACTAAACAGCCCCAATGAAGACATTAACAGTATTGTCATTAAAAAAAAAAAGAGAGAGGATGAATTAGATTATAATCTATAGTATAAACAATAGATTTGCAATGGGTCTAGAGTTTCTAATGGAGGACAAAGAGGACAAGGAGTTACATTAACATGTAACTGTTAATGGGATAAGAAAAAAGTATATAAAAGTACCAGATCTTAGGAAGAGTGAAAGTAGAATCAAGAGAAGTTGGTTGTTAGCATGAGAAAAGGGAGAAAAAGACTGAGGCAACAAGTAAACAAAAGGAAAATAGAAATAGTGAGAAAAATAAAGAAATAGAAACTTAAAAATTTTCAAAAAGGAGAAAAAAAATCTACACTATAACAGCCATATGCTATTAAACCTCCCAGTCTTCAGTAGTCTGATGCAAGAGAGGTACCTGACAATGAGCTTCTGGTCTCCAACAGACAACTCAGGATGGAATTTTCCCCACCTAAAGATGGCAGCTTTCTCTGCCAAGATAATCCAAGATGGCTGCACTGGCTTCCAAATGTGTTGGCAAATGGGGAGCTGCAGCACAGGCACAGGCACTGAGTCTGCATGGGGTGTGGTCAGTCGGGCAAGGGGGTCCTGCAGGTCCTGGCTGTTGTCCCAACATAGTGGCAGCCATGTGTAACCAAACCTGTGGGTACTGTGACAATGGACTTCCAAGCAACGGTTGGCAGAAGGTGATCTGCTGGCATTCCACAGGCTATGGGTGGGATGATCAGCAGGTGGACCTCGGGCAGTGATGAAAAGCAGGCAATGGGCAGGCAAGAGGCAGTAAATGGGCAAATGGTGGATGATAGATGGCAGTCATTAAGCTATTTGCACTCAAAAAGTAGGTGATAGGCTGGCAGATGGTGGGTGATTGCAGTCAACAAATGGGGTAAACAGCAGGGGATCCATGAGTAGCAAAGACTGCCTCACAGAGAAATGAATTTTCCTCTGCTTGAAACCTGGAGTGACAACAAACATAGCCTCTCTTTAGTCCACCATCTTGGATCTCCCCAAATGTCATCCTTAATGAATCAGATTGTGAGAAATTTATTTTTCTTATCTATACTTTAAGATTAAATTATGTTCATCATTAAAATTCAATTTATGTTTTAGGAACTATCAATTTACCATCACACTTCATGTAAATAGGTATTTTAAATTTATGTACATATTTTAGGATTTTTATTTTTCCTGGAAAAAAAGTATGATGATTGCTTTTCATTGAGGATGTATTTGCATTGACAATGTTGGATTTTGAAGTCATCAGGTTTTAAGGTCAGGTTATAGTTGATTAGTTTATATTGTTATTTGTCATGAATGCCAACTGTATGCATAGTTACCTACTCTTTAGATTTAACGGGCATTGTGTAGAATCTATAAAATGGGCAGGGACTGATTCCTTTGTAGTTTTCCATGTCTTTTAGCTACAAAATACCACCATTTGTACATGTCTGCCCTTCCTCTCACCCAAAGCCAAAGTGTTCTCTTCTTTTTTACAAAAAAGATTTCACTAGGTGGTGGTGATGGGGAATGTATGTGGATTCAATCAGTGTGTGTTCCAGTCATGGGATCTTCATGTTGAAGGGATGCAGCTAAGTCATTCTTTCTATAAGTAGCTATCGAGTTTCTTCTACATCCAGTGTATGAGGGAAAGGGTGTCTGTGGGACGGATGAGCTGGCTGTAAATTAATTGCTAAGAAACTTATTTAATAGGATAACCACAGGAGACAATTATCTCCTTTGAATCAGAGGCATCACGGATTGAACCATACCAATTTAGCTCTAAAAACCTATGGAGCCAGTGTTTTGTTTATTTATAGCAGCATAGATCAAAGGGGGACCAGTAGGAGCTTCTTCCATGGGAAATAGGATGGGGTGGAGTTAAGGAAGCCATTTTTCTCTAGTGGGTCATGTGACACATGCAGGACAAGCAAACTCCAGTGGTGAACCACTCTGAATGGAACCCACATGCCTCAGGCCATCCGGAACAATCTCCCAATGATTGCTGTTTCCGGAAAGCCAGATTTCTGTGTCTGACAGCTCGACCAATCATGATCTTGCTAGTCATAGATGGCTCCCCACCAAGTAGCTCTCATAGACAAACTTGTGCAATGTGATATAAAGTATTTTAACATTGGATGCATTTCTCATTCAAAAAAGAATTATTCTTTTGGAAATTACTGAAACTGTCAGAGGTTGATAGTTACCATTTTGCAAATGTGCTCCTATCTAGGCTTCTCCTGAAGCTAATGGTGTGCCATAGGACTGAGGAATTGGGATGACCACAGGAAATATCTCAAAATATTCTGATGCATACCCATCTCTTCATTTTGCCTAAATGTTTAAAATTATTTTTTCCATGAAAATGCAAAGATTGTTCTACCACCTGTTTGTATCGGCTTTTCTTTTATCTGATTTGCCTCTGGATTATTACCACTGTGCTTCACTTGATAATAACCCAGACTCCTTTTGGAGAAAGTGATTTCTATTGCCATTGCTATAAAAGCTTTTTCCTCTCCTCCTTGTCATGTTTTACTATTGCAAAGCATATTTTGTTTGATCTTAATTATTGCTTGAGGCAAAACAGGTGGACTCCCTTCCTTGTTGAAAACCACAGCAGATCAAGGTACTCCGATGATGGTAAACTGGAAGACTTCATAAAGCAGAGGTTGTTGTATGCAAACTTTTCTCATTTTGCACCTGCCGTTTTTCATCATGGCTCATCATAGCTACCTCATGCTGTGTAGCCACATGGCCACCAAAATGACACTTACCATTACAAATAAGAGCACAGCTTGAAGTCTTACCTGCATGTGTAGAGTGAGCATGTTTGAGATAAAATTGAAAAGGAAAAGAAAAACAATTCATTTTATAACTCACTTTACAGTATCCCATGTACTTTTATTATTGTATTTACTATTTAGTTTCAAACTATAACAACTGATTGTTAAATATACTCAAAAAGAACTTCAACAAATAATAGCAAATTATATGAAGAAAGATTTGATGACCAATAGTGATTGCCATTAGGTCGTTTATTAATCTTTTCCATTAAAAAAAATAACAGAAAGCAGGGCTAAGGATGTAGCTGAGTGGTAGAGCATATTTGTCTTGCATGGAGAAGATCTGTATTGTTCAATCCCCAGCATTACCCCCCCTAAAAAAAAAGCAAAAAAAAAAAAAAAAAAAAAGGCAAGTGGAAGTAAAGAATTACTTAGTTTCATTTATATTAATAAATTAATGTATTATATATATGAACACATACATTCTCAAAGACATAATTTATATCTTTGCTATATAGAAAGTACTTAAAGCAAAACAAAGGATGGGCACTGTGGTACATGCCTGTAATCACAGCAACTTGGGAAGCTGAGTCAGGAAGATCCCTAATTCAAAGCCAGCCTCAGCAACAGTGAGGGGCCAAGCAACTCAGTGAAACCTTGTGTCCAAATAAATACAAAACAGGGCTGGGGATGTGCCTGAGTGATTGAGTGATTGAGTACTCCCTGCCACCAAAAAAAAAAAAAAAAGCACAACAAAGCATATAATTAAATGTGTGCAACACTGGAATCATGTATACCCAACTCTAATAAGGATGGTTCCAAGTAGCAGAACAATGCAAACTTTTATTTCCTCTATTTAGGTTTTTGGGTTTCTTACATTTTATCTTATGTATATGTGTTATGTAAAATGAGGAAAATATCTTTATTTGAAAAAAATATTAACCCCAAGAAACCACTATGACATAAGGAATAATGTGAGATTAATTAAAATCCCACTGAAAACAGCATAATAAATGTAAGTAAGCACTTTGTAGGGAAGTAATTGACCGGTATGTTTAGTAGTTTGAAATAACTATATAGAAGAAATGTGATTATTACCAAATGTATAGCCAGAAAACATAAACAACAAATCTCAAACAAAACCCAGAGAAAAGAGATAAAAGGGTCCAGGCCATGAAAATATTATAAGGAAAAGTGATTCAAAAACTGCTTGGATTTCTGAAGTGAATGCTCCTTTAGTATTGAAGATGACACAAAAGAAGATGAACACAAAAGTATCAATAATCCAAGTTCTGAGAGCTGTCTATGCAATTTGTAATAATTGGAGAAAATGATAGAAAGGTATACATTTAAATGAAGAATTATATATAAAGGAAAATAATATATCTTACTGAATAATCTTTAGGCTCTACGTTAAGTATATTATGTAAGTTTATTTAAAATGATTTCAGGGAAAAAATAACGTTGCATGTTGCATTTTAGTATAAAAATTCTATCTTGAGTCTGCTGAATAATTATTAATGTCAATAAAATTTTGGAAATGAGGACCTAAAATCATACTAAAATGTAGTTTCAACCCAGAGCTTTCCTGAATATGTTGTTTTCTATTTTTATATCAAAAGAAAGTCACAAAAGCATTTTGTGATTATTTCAGTGCATTTTTAAAAATAAAAGCAATAGTCATTGCAATTTATACGTGATATTAGTAATTTATGTCTCAGGACAGAAAATACATAGATTGGAGAGAAATGGTTCTTTTAGTTACATATTTTTGATAATTGTCAGCATGAAGGTGAAGGATACATAAGCACTTCATTGAAATGTGAGTTTAGAAACTTTGCTGTGATAATATTTGATTTTTTTCAATCCCCTTTATATGAGCTGTACCCAGTAAAGATTGTTAAAATGAAAAAAATTAAGAGAGAATCATGTATTTAAAATATGAGTTTACAAACATCTGCAGTTACTTTACAAAGCAATGATTTTATGTATAAGTCTCAGTGACTTCTAAAATTAGTTAACAATTTTAAATATTCACATGGAATGGTTCACACACCTGATTCCATGTCACTAAGAGCATTTAAAATACCAAATGCAATTAAAAATAAACTACCTGCTGTTGTAAATTGCCACCAGAATTAGCACTCAAGCAATTTTAGCAATCCAGGTGTACATGTATAATCTGTCTCAGAACCTTTCTTCAGAAATTATCCATTGTGAATGGAAAGTGGTACATTTCTATAGGTAGAAAGCAGACTGTTCTTCAGGATTAAATTTTATTTTCAAGCATCTTTTTAGTGACATTATGCAGAAGAGCGTTGACAATTTATGAGCTATGTATGGTATCACATATACTGTAATCTTTCTTTTGCATAAAATTGCTGCCTTCTCCATAGATTTTAATTTGTAATAAGGAAAAACTTGAAGAATATAATTAAAATCTATTTCATCTGTGATGTGGATAGTTGCTTTTTTCTTTTTCTGTGCTCAGTACTCAAAATTCAGGAAATCATCATTTTTCTTAAATCCTCCTGAAGTCATTCCCTTAATTCCCTTAGGCTTCCTGGAAATGATGTTTTCTTTGGGAAGAATGTTCCACTAGTATTATGTAAAGTGAAACATCACAGTGATGAAGTAAATTTATTTAAGATTATATGAATTTACAGTTGATTCTTAACAAAACTCAATCAATAAATTTGCTAATCAGCTGAACACAGCAATCCATCTTCTCATTTTTATATTTGTCGAAATTTGTTCTAATGCATGTTGCAGTTTATACCATATTGACTATAGATATTAAAATTAACTAATAATTATTTACAGTTTTATAATTTTATTCTTAATTGATGATTCAGATCTTCATGTATTTGACACCAATAGTCCATTGTTATGAAACAAATATTTATAGATGCAGTCATTCAATATTATAATTAAATTTTTTTAGCAATACTATTCTGAAAATTAAACTAGAAATCTGTTTTCTAATAATTTTGAAAACAGATGACAGTAGAGGATAGACAGAAATCCACAAAAAGAATAACTCATTGAATAAAAAATAATTCAAGATATCACCATATACACAGTGCAGAAAAAAATACATTTTGAACTGTACTATCCATAATGTACATTTACATCATTATTCTCTTATTATAGTTCTAAAATGACCTGCCTATACACTTGAAAGTTTTATCCTTTTAAGTGCAAAAAGTTAATATTTGTCTTTGAATTCCTCAGTCACATTGAAATGCTTGATTTATTTTTATTTTTTGAAATTTATTTTCTAACAGTTGTAATTGAATTTTTAAATGTTATCTAATTCATTGTTAGTGTTCATTTTTGGAGAATTTTATTTTACTTGTTTACGCTTGCTGTCCATGATATATATGTGTGATGTATATATGAAACATTATTTACTCACGGTGTATTCCTCCTGTAATGATTTACTGACTGACTCGTTTTCTTGTTTTGAGTAAATTGGTGCAATTGGCTTGTTCTATGTTTCATTCAACAACTGATTTTTTTTTTTGTTTCCTTATTAGACTTTCTATACCTATTCTGTAGTGGTCTTAAATAGTTTGCATGTTTTTTATAAATGTTTAAAGTTAATTAACAAATCTTTCTTCTAATGAAGAATATACTTTTGTGATCAGAGCTTGACCTCTGCTTTAAATTCTCTATTTCAAATTACTTGATTAAAATCATGAAATTTGCATGCTGGATTGATATTTTAAATTTATTTATCAGTGATTATTTAGACTTTACTTCCAATTGTACTGTTTATTTATTTACCATACCTTTTTAATCTCAAAGCTGTCTATCTAGAAATTTTGAGAAATTATTTAAAAAAGGTTACCATATGATAATAATTCTCAGTCAGGGTCGTAAGTAAATAACAATATTTTGCCCCAGTAATCTTGGTTAATATTTTGTCTAGACAGGGAATTTTAGCTTTTTTTTTTCAGAGCTTTTATGACATTACTTCATTGTTATTTAGCATCCCACTTATTGATAAGAAGCCCATGGAAATCTGATTGCATTTGTAGGTAAATACTTTCTGTTTCTCTTTTGTTTGTCAGTTCTTTGCTCACAGCCAGAATCAATATTTCTGTCATCATGGTATCTATTTTTTATTGATTGAATTATCTTTTGATTAGACTTTCCAACTTCTGCATGTATCGGGATTTTTCATCATATTCTAGACAATTTTAATAATTGAGCTTGTTTTCTTCTTTTAAAAGGTGTTTAATGTTTTTGCAAGCAGCAACTTATATTGTTGACAATCCTTTTTATATGTTATGCCTGACTTCATCATGTGTTGGGCTAACTTGATTTAATTTTACCTTTATTTGAAAGTGTAGCCTTTACTCAAGTTTGTGGTGCTATGCAGAAGATGTGGCCATTCTGACATCTCTATTTATGTACAAGGTGCTCAGAAGGGTCATGCTTTTCTCAAATCAAAAATACTCCCAGCTTTCAGCAGTCTTCTTTTCTTTACTCACTTCTCAGCCTCTGAAAGACAGAAGTCTTCCAAACTAAACCAGTCTAGTGAATGAGAATCTGTTTTCTATCATAATCTCACTGGCACTTCTACATAGGACTCTGGTGACAGATTCCGCCTTTTTCTTTATTTCTGGGAAACTGCATAACAAATTTCAGCTGCTTTAGCAGAAGCATTTTCTTCTATTCTGTACCACCTTAATGCAGAGTATTCACTGTGCCCTACTTGTGCTCTGCTTTTCTCCTCTGTGGTCCAGAATATTCCCATGCAGAAAGTCAGAATGAGCATGCGATTCACTTGGTGTGTTACTATTCTGCCTAGGGTCACAGTCCTGAGCAGCCTCTTGGTCAATGACTGAACACAAAGGGTTGCCTTTTCGACTTTGTCAACATTTATAGTTATTTGCAGTTGTAGAGATGGTTTGGTACCAGTTATACCATAAGTAGAAACTCTATCACAAATACATATATTTTTTTTCAATGCTGAAGAATGAACCCAGAGCCTCACACATGCTAGGTAAGCACTGTACCACTGAACCACTTCCCCAGGAATTTTGAAGTAAAAGTTTAATTTCTGATTGAAAATGACAAAATTTCGAGTATAAAATGAAATAACTTCTTACTGCACAAAAATTCAACACAACTAAGTTGAAAATATAGTTACAAAATAAAATGCCCCAGTGACACTTTGTAAAGGTGGTAGAATTTATATCCTAAAGCCACTGACACTGACACTGCACTAAGACATTTGGAGCTCTCTACACACATATCCATGCATACGAATGCATATAAACATATATTTTTTTTCCAGATAAAGAACACCAACATTTTCTGATACTGTTAAAAGCTAAGAATCTAGACATCTGGATGTCTAATGTATTTTGAATTGTAATGTTGACATTAACATGTGTTTAACAAACGTGCCCTCAACAGCAAAAAGTCTGCAAGTCTAATATCTCATGTAATATGTAATTTGTTGTAATGTATATTTTTTCAGACTTATGTGTTACCTTTCAATGGCTAGGGACAGAAAGTCGTATTTTAATGTATGGATTTTTAGATTCAAATATATATTGATTTGAATTCCACTTCTGCTCATTGAAATGTGTGTATTCTTCAGCAAATTACTTACTTTCTGAGTTCTCTTTGTCTCATTTTTATAGTGGAAGTAATAATTGATAGCTCAGATTTTGTTAAATTTAAATGAATTAATAAATGTGGGAATACCTGGTAGAGTGGCAAAAATTGACAAAGGCTAATTTTAATTTTCATCTTCATGTTGTGACAAATGAGTTATTTTGCAAATAAGATTACAATTAGATCCCAATTTGACAATGTATTTCCATCTTGAAGGTTTTCATTTTCAAAGGTAGTGTTTTATTTTTAAATGCATAACATCATTCTCTTCTAATATTGACCCTATATGGTCAACAAACTTGTTGAATATCTTTAAAAAGTCATTGAGCTCAATCACCAGACCTGAAAGAGGTAAGAGTAGTACATTTTATATACCAAAACGCACTAGAAATCAGTGGGAAAGTAAGTCATGGTTGTAGGTAATTGTTACTAGTTTCCAATATTCTAAGCCAACATAAACTTTCTTTGAGACCATGCAAACATATTTAATAAAATCATTGGCACATATCCAGGAGACTTGCTGTACAGAATTGAAATAAGCCTAGTTCACATAATTACTGATAATAGTGTTTGGAGTTCTGCGTGGAGTCTCACTTGTAGGTTTGCCATGTCTGTATGTACCAGGATTGATGGTAACAGGCATTTCAAATGTCGGGATGAATAGAGAAGCACTAATGACCAAACAATACATTTGGGTAGACTGATTGATGATGAGTATTTTATATATTTAAGACATCTGTGTTCAGAGTGAATTTAGAAGATTTGGTGATTATAAACACTTGCTAAATATGCTCTCTTTGCTGACATTAAGACCTGTAGGAAAGATCTCTTCTCAATGCCGTTAGCAAAACACACAACATTGCCTCATGCTCTATCCATTTTTTATGTACTCAGCAGACATCAGAAAATTTTCTGTGTGCTTTGGAGTTTAGTTACCCTAAGGTTAATTCAGTTACTTTAAGGTTTATTTCCTTTCAATTCATTTCCTATGAAAATGTTATACCCTTTGTCCTATGACTGAAAACTTGTATATAACAATAGTATAAGAAGAAAAAAGGTGCATTTCCTTAACCTGCTATTTTTTGAGCCCCCAAAGGGAGAAGTGTGTATAGTAAATAGATATACTGAACTTGGGTGAGAAGTGTTTTCCTCTGTCAGAGATTGAAATGTAAGTTGCAAGCATAATGCTGGTTTACAATGTATCTGCAGCACCTTTTTAAGGAACAAGAAGTTTATTATGTCAAGGACAGCATGAGTCAATGGTTTTAGGGGATTTAATAATAACCATGGGGAATCTGCAGGATGATATATTGGCTGTGACACATCGTGCAAAGTGTCATGTAGAACTTGCTGAATTGTATCAATGAAGGCTGCAATCCTCAGAGCAGAGAAAGTTCTTTAAATGTAGGTCATTGTGTTCTTTAGTATAATCAGATAGAAAGAGCCAGAAAGCATTTTATGACAATGAAAAAAAAAAGGAAAATGAAAATCATATTGTTCATTCATTTTAAGATACAACCCATAATAGACACTGTGTAAGTGACCTTATTATCTAAATGTCAGTTAAAGAAAAGTGACCCTCCAAAGGATTGGAGGTTTGGTTGTTTATAAAAATACATTTGTTATGAAAAAGTATGTGTTTCAGAATAATGCTTGGAATTCTATTTCATCTATTCTGGAAGGTACTTGGATTTGAATAAGTGACATTATCATGATATTGAGAGGATTGTGATAATAGTAAAGTAATAATCAACAATTATTGTGCATTCTGTGTGTGTCTACTAAGGACATTTAATGTTCCTTTAAAATGAGTCCATTGAAGATGGGGTGATATTCTGTAGAAAATAGAAGCACACAGAAATTTATAGTGAACTTCAACTTATTTTGCCAGAGAAAGTTAACTCAAGCCTGGCAAGTGGCTAAGAATGTTTATCTTTTTCTCAGTGGAGACCACGGTTGTGGGGGAGAGATTCCAACATAGGCCTTCGAGGTCTGACTCTACCAGGAGAAATGGATTAGAGATTTGAGGGGCCTCCAGCATGCCAGTAATTTTCCACTCAAGTTATTTGTTAAATTATGAGGTTATATTGTGAGGGAACCTAAAAAGTCTAAGCAGAAAGTATATAAAAGGAAGGGCAAAGATTTTGTTGGTTTGTATTGGTTTTAATATTCTGACACTAAGGACTCAAAGATTATAGATTAGGACCCATTGGAAGAAGAGTTTCCATTGAAGAATCAAAGTTCTCATTTAAGGACTATGGGTAACTACACTGCAGGAACAAAGGCAACACAAAGGTGGAAATAAAGACGTAACAGAACACTTAGCCTAGGCCAAGAGATAGAATTCAAGACCTGATAGAAATCAAGTAGTCATTTCCCAGTGGTAGAACAGCCAATCCTTCCTGAAGAAAGGAGATAATCTGGATCCTTACACAATTTTAATTTACTGTATGAAATGCAATAAATTTTTAGACATTCTAAGGGAGAGAAATATACTAAAAATGAGAAAAAAGAAAGCAGAAATGGACCCAGACGATCTAGATATTGAAATTATCAGGCAAAGACTTTAAAGGAATTATCATTAATATGTCCAAGAAAATAAATGACCAGAGAGAAGAACCTGGAGGTAATTTCACCAGATAAATGAATTTTTTAAAGTATATTAGGTAAAACTTTGTGGAAGAAGTATAATATCTCAAACAGAATATTTGGACACATGAGAAAACAAGATGAATTCACTGGAAGATCACTGAGGACAGTCCAATGAAAGTATAATCAAAGAAAAAGAAGATAAATAATTTCACATAAGGAACCTGTAGGAAGAAGACAAGCTTAGAGAGAGAAGAAGTTAGGGGCTGATTCATCTAGATTCTTATGCAGACTAATTTTAAATGTTCTGATATTACTTCCAGTGTAAGGAGAAGACTCTTCGGAGTTTTAAGCTCTGGAATGAATTACCAGGTATGTGTTTAGAAGATCGCTCTGCTTCCATGTGGATGATAAGCAGGGCAGGCCTTTGGGGAGGAAAATGTAGTGTTGGAGGTACTCAGTGATATTGATTTGGGTCATGAGGTAGCCATGGAGAAGTTAATTGATACAGTTTGGAGATCAGATTTAAGTTCCTAAATATTAGTTGCATATAGGAGATAAGGACAAAATGAGGCAAATGGTTCTTGAAAGCTATTTCCTCGGTAAGGGGTCAGAAAGTAACATGTTATAATAGACTTTTTAAGGGATAGGAAAAATAAAACATGATATTCATTCAGTTTTCGTTTTGTTTTGCTTGATTTTAAACAATGTAAATTTTAAATACAGCCTTCGCTATTTCAATCTATTCTTTGTTTCAGAATCCTTTCTCCTTGGATGAGCCTTATAATATGTATTCACTCTTTAATTGAACAATCCTGGCTATCTCTCTGATCCTATGGTCTTTGAGTCCATTGTCATAACCACTTTATATTCAGAGCAAGAATCCTAGTGTGTGTGTAAGAGTGAGAGTAACTTACCAAGTGTGTACTCATTAAGATAGTTCACAAAGATTGTAAAGTAAAATTGAGTTTTAAGATTTTTTTTATTGTCCTTTATTTTTCTGTATAAATATACATAGTCTCTTTGCTTGTACCAGCTATAAGTCAAGTAAACTTAAACCTATAGTTTCTTATCTCATTCATAAATAAGATTGCATTAATGCCAACTAAACTACCCATGATACTGTTTCCTGATTCTTCACTAAAATGACAAGTCTTTCATTGACTAAAAAAATACAAAAAGTAGGGAAGCCTTAGGAATTAGAATTACCACTATTAATTAAATTTACCATTTTTGTATTCTATTATTATTACCATTGCTACTTCAGTTATCAATATAGATAAGTTCTAAAAATGAATGAGAGAGGTAGAGAAAAGTGATAGAAACAGTGAATAAGAATTTTAAACAAAAAGCTCAAAGATCACATTAACCTAACAGGCATATCTGCATGCTTGTATGTGTTTTAGAAACTTCTACAAGCAGGAGAGGGAGGGACAAGAAATAATATGGTGTGTGATACAACAGACATTGAAAAGGACCCCCTGCCCAAATAATTTTTTCAGGCTAATGTCCCCCTATTAGAGGTCATTTATAAAATTCTATGGAAACCTTTATTCTGTGTCTAATATGAGATGCAATCTACAATGAATGAATAATTTGGCCCTATTTCCTAGGCCTTGGTATAATAAAGGCTTTCCTGCTGTCCTCATTATCACATTAGCCTGGGCTAATTGATCTATTCATTATCTGCCAAACAGGAGATAAGTTGGTCTAAGAAAAAAGGAGGAAATATGTTTTATTGTAGGCCAGAGGCTAGGCAAGCTCCTTATCTTGTGGTTTGCCCTACAGAGAGGCCTAGGAGGTTACCTTAGGGTTTCTAAGCATGTCCATGGCTCTGCATGCTTCGTGGGGCTGAAGAATAAACACTAAAGTAGGAAATTGCAACCAAGATACAGAAACTCGAAGATGAATTTGCCTAGCTGAGACTTGGCAATTAGCAGTCCTCATAATGAACATCATGAAAGACTATAGATATTATTTTCCTAGAATTAATTGAAAATCTTTTATAAAGATCACCCTAAATAGTAGAAAAGTTTCTGAATTGGGACAGAAGCAAATCCTTTAGATCATTTGGTATCTGTCTGGACAGTAATCTCACATAAAGGCTTTGCTGAAATTTCATGCAGTTATTTTTTCCTCTATCATATCAGTCTCTAAAAGTGCCATCCCCAGATGGAAATGTGTTTATGACCTTTCTGGTCATAGGACAATGTGATTCCAGCATTGCTCCAATCCTAGTGGTAATTAGATATATTTCAGATATGAATCTACTCTAAGAGGTTTCAATTACAGCAAAAGAAAGTCTTAGTTTGAAATAATCATTTGAAAGGTAACCACACAATGACAGTATAATAAATCTACTGATCTCTAAATCAATACCTCTAAGAATTGAGCTATGATATAACCTGAAAAACCAGAAAAATATAATGGGTATATATGATGATATGCCCTTTATTCCCCTATAACATGTAGACATATTAACTGTACCATTATAAACTCTAAATAAGTAGAGATTCATTTATTAGTCTATTAAGATTCTTATTACATATCAGAAATGTACAACTTTTATAAGCATGTGGGACTGTTTCCACATTGCCTCAGTGAATATTCTGAAGTCAGCTTCTAACTTTTATATCTTAATATCTGCTTTTTTTGTATTGATTACCTGAAGTACAATATTTCTAAAAATTCAAATATCATCGAACAGCCATCCATTAAGACTTCTAGATGGTTCACTATTTCTTCCAGATCATATCTCAATGCTTTATCATGTTTTACTTTTTGTATTCATTGAATGCATCAATTTTATGTTGCTATAACAAGATACTTGAGGCTGGTTACTTTGTAAAGTAAAGAGCTTTATTTGGATCACAATTGTAGTGTCTGGAGAATCTAAACAGTACAATGCCAACATCCTGACAACCATCCCTTGCTGTTTAACAAACAGCAAAGAAACAGAAAGGAAACTAGTATGCAGAAGGGAGCAACCATGCTTCATGCATTTGGTATGTATTCTAGATATTCTCTGACATTGTCCATCTAGGCTCAACTCTCACCTTATACTGTAGCTCAAGGCATCTCAAACTGTTCATCTTCTATTTTGTTTTAGATATAAAACTAAATCCCTTATACTCATCAACTCATTCATATAGACACTGCAGTGGGGCAGTAGGGTTTGTGGAAAAAGCAGTTCTGTGTTTAACCAATTTGTTTGCTTGTTTGTTTGGTGTGTGTGTATGTGTGTGTGTGTGTGTGTTTGCCATGCTGGGATTGAACTCAGGGCTGTGTGCCTGCGAGGCAAGTTCACTACCACTGAGTTTCATTAACAGCCTGTGAACAAATTTAAATTTCAGTTTGAGCTAGCTAGAATAGTTACCAAAAACCTGAGGCAAATTAAACTCGCTAATACACACACACACACACACACTCACATGTGACCATACATATATAAGCACAGATATTATTAAAGAATGAAAAGTAGGCATATGTCTTATATTTAGATGACCTAGACACTATGTGCATAGGGACCTGTCTGTATTTGCTCACATTTAAAATGATCATAGAAGATGATCAATAAAATTCTATTGAATGAGTAGATATATAAAATTAATGACAAAAATTGTAGTTCAATGTAAGATTCCATGATGTTATTTCAGATCATATGAACAAATTCCTCAATGTGTCAGGAAAATTTCAACTTACTATTAATTTCACGTTTTCATTTGAGTTGATTTTACACATATTTCTAAGGGCCAAAAATGCAAGCATTAGAAACAGAAAGCAATGCGAAGTGATGTCAAAACATTTTTAGTTTTCTAAGTTTTGAAGTATTACATTTTAATTTTGTCTGTTATTATAAATAATATAATGATAGATGAAAAACATGCTAAATATTTGATATTGTTTAATTAAATTTAAATAAGAGTGGGCTCTGTACTTTGAATTCATAGGTAGGAAACTGTAACATAACATATTATGTAAACACTTTGACACTAAACTTGCATACAAGGTATATTCTTGTGACAGGTATCTGTCTCAGAAAATCATAGCAGTTCATCTTTAGCCAATAGTAGGTTGCCAGCCTACCAGACAACTCCCATTTAAGGCAAATGACAAGCTGTAATTAATCAAGCTGTTTCTATAAGTCATTTTTATTTTCTGCTTTACTACCTGCCCACATTTTCTGGGTGGAGCTTCTTGAAGTAGTTCTATGGGTTTTCAGTGTTTGCTGCCCAATGCATGAAACTTGCTTTGCTCAAACAAACTCTGATAAATTTAATTTATCTATTCTTTCAGCAATGTAAAATTGTATTCTATGAACATATATCAGTTCAGTGCTCTAATCATTCCCTCTGCTTTTAAGTTACTTCCAATCGTACTAAATTCAGTTTACTCTTTGCAAATTGTTTTACTTCTTATGAGGAATAGTAGCGTTCACATATTGAATTCTAAAATGTTGCTGTTTAACCTACTTTGAAGAAGGAGTCCACCAAAATCCAAAGAGAAAAGAAACATTTTGACTGTGAATTGTGTTATATAACAAGTTAAATCAAAACATTCTGCCTATATTTATCTATACATTTTTCTCAATGCAATTCAGTCAGTTAGTTGTGTAGGTGCTATGAGTATCTAGATGCAGTATTCCATCCCTTTTAAATCCATTTAGGATAATTAAAATGTTTGACTCAATTCTTTGAAGTTTAGAGAAAAGACTGAAACATGTGAAGGCAATCCTGAGATTCTTTCCATAGAAACAGATTGCCTTCTTTAATTGAATGGAGGATCAACAAATCTATGATCAATAAATTTTTTGAATAAAATCAAATGATGGTAATGATTCTAAGGCTGGATACACCAGTGTTTGAGCATCAACATGACATCCATTAGCTGTGTGTCCCTGAAATTTACTTCTTGCATCTTAAAATGGGCAAAATTCAAAGGTTTTTTTTGTTTTTTTTGGTGATAAAAATAATGGACGGAATTCATAGAGCATCAATCATTAAAGTAAGTAAGTCATAAGAAACATTTAGAACAATTGCACATAGTAGGTTTAATAAATGTGTATTATTAATGTTTTATTATTCATCTCATATATTGAAATAGTGGCTCTTAAGCCAATTTCCACATGTCTTTATCAAATACATTTATAATGCAAGTGATTTGGAAGAAATGTAAGACTGGTGAAACAGACAAAACAAGATCCTTTCAGAATGTAACACACGAATAGGTACAAAACTAGGATTGAACATAAATTGCCTTGGCTTCAGAGGATTACTGTGACTTCTGTTGGGTCTGAACTTCCTCACCACATCCAGGATCAGGGACCACAAATTCCAGGCAGTCTGTGGAGCTCCATTTCTACCCTTCATAGGTCCTAAGAAATGTCAGAACAATTATGTCTATAGTCCAAGAGATATCAGGGTGGGTCTACTTTCATTCATTTATGCAAATAAAAATAAACTCAGTAACCTGAGTATGGGTGTCTGAGCAGAGTAGGTAATCTCCTAAATTTTTTACTAATTTTTTATTTGTTTTAATTAGTTGTATATGACAGTAGAATGCATTTATACATTTCGATAAATCATACATAAATAGAATATAATTTCACATTTTTCTGATTGTACATTTTGCAGGATCACATCGGTCATGCAGTCATATATGTAAATGAAGTAATGTCTGTTTCACTCTACTATCCTTCCTACTCTCTTACCCCTCCCCCTCCCTTCCCCTCTACATGATATAAAGTAAGTCTATTCTTCTCTGGGCACCCCATCCCAACTCTTGTTGTGAATTAGCATCTGCGTATCAGAGAAAAGATTCAGTTTGGTTTTTGGTTTTTTGGATTTGGCTTATTTCACTTAGCATAATATTCTCCAACACCATTCATTTACTGGCCAATGCCATAATTTCATTCTTCTTTAAAGCTGAGTAATATTCCATCATATATATTATACCACATATTATTTGTCCATTCATCTATTGAAGGGCTCCTAAGTTGGTTCTGTAATTTAGCTATTTTGAGTTGGTAATCTGCAACAAGTAGAATTAGAGACTCTTACCTCAGTTGTTTGGAAATAATTAGCTAATAGTTACCTGTTAGTCTTGGGGACAGTACTTGATTTTCCTTCATTTTCATCTGAAATCATGGGTGTTCTTTTAAAACTCTATTTTCTCCCAACAATAACATTAGTATGAGATCAAACACAAAATCCTACACAGTACAAAATAAATCATTTGGAAGGAATGTGTACAAAATAGGTTGTACTTCACTCATACAATGATATTTGCACAGGGTACACAAGTGTAAGTCAGAGAAGCTTCTAGAAAAGAAAACTGCAGTGAAACATCTACCAGCTGGTGAAATGTGGGAAGACCTGATGTAGATGTGTCTGAAGACTATTTGCTGCACTTAAACAGCTGCCTGGACTTGTGTCTTTGAAATCATCAGAAGAGAAACTATTCTCTGAGGTAAGAGTCTCTAATTCAGTATTGATTGCAATACTGAAGGGAAAACTGAAGGAACATCTAAAATCTTGACCATGAACACCTAGACGTATACATTTCTAGTGAAGGGTGAGCTGTTGATAACATTTTTGCAACTTGAATGCCAAGGCATTTATGTTTTAAAGCAAAAAAAAAAAAAAAAAAAAAAAAAAAAAAAAGATGAGAAAAGAAAAGAAAAAAAAGTCTCTGGAGAACTGTTGACAGTATCTATTCCTGCTGTTGATCCTTACATGGATTCAAGATTATACCCTGTGGGGAAACCCCAGCAATCAGTCACCTGTGATTAATTGGCTACAAAATGTCACCCTCATAATTTAAAATGCAGGTGAAAATACTCTTTCAACAGGGAAAGTTCTCACTGAAAGGAAACGATGCACAGAGGGAGGTTTGTATATGTAATTGCTACATCCCTGATGACCTGTTTTCCCTGCTTTAGCTGGAAAATTAGAGGTCACAGGTCCTGTGCAAAAGTATTCAGAGGCAACCTTGTCTGAAGGTAAGTAATGTGGAAAATGGAGATTTGCTAATAGTGTTTATAATTTCATTTTAGTTAGGAAAAGAACTGAATTTAGATTTCCAGCATCCTGAGTTCTATAGGGAAAGATTTAAAGTATATATTTTAGCACATATTTATGAAGGAATCCAAAGATTTTCCACATGATTGTAATGATAAATTCGATATTCATATGTATTTATAGGTATGTTATAGACATTCTACTCCTAAAAGACGTACATTATAAAACTCCCTTTTTGAAAAGAAGAAATAAACTAACAGTGACAAATATCCAACAAATTAATCATTCATCAATTGTCTATTTCCTCTTAATTTGATGTATTCATGAAAACTCTTTATTTAATCATTTTAGAACAAGCTAGCAGAAGAGTTGTTCATTATTAGTACCATATGTCTTTACTGATAATCAAATTTCATAAAAGCTATCTACTTTAATGTTGTTGATAAGGTTGAAAGATGGTTGTTTCTGTCAAATTATCCAGATTAAAGTACAGAATTTAGATAATTGAGTTATTTCAGCCATTGCTTGTGCAGGTAATTTTATGTGAATTAATTATTTAGTCTACATTCTTCACAATAGTCACCCAAAATAATCCAATATAAATTTAGTACATTGTAAATGAAGAATGTACATTGTAAATGAAGAGGATAATTCCCAAAATATTCATAGAATATCAGAGAAACAGTTCTATGTCTTTTTCAATACAGGGGACTACCCTAAACTCTATTCTTTGATTTCCTCATCTATAAAAATGGTATATTAACACCTATGCTACAGAATTGTATTTAGGATGGAATGAAATTATACATTGTATTCAAGGCAAAAAACATATTCCCCAGCATAAATACTCTAACACATACGAACTGGAATTGCAGTTATTACAATTGACACAAACATTTATTATATCAAAAGTATAACCACTTTTTGTAATAATGAAGCAAGAGAGATTTTCATAGTTTCCATATTAAAAACTGATATGCATAAACAAATTTAATTCCTTTAAACTAGTAAATAGGCATGATTATCTCACTAATCTTTAAAAGATATGCATTTTAGTAATTCCAGCAAAGTTCCAATGAAATCTATTTGCTTTTATGTGTGGTAGAGTAACCAATTAATCCTCATTAATAAGCAATTATTAATTTATTAATTATAGATAAAGTCTTACTAAATATATTTGAAGTATCAAAAGCAAAAAGAGTATAATTTATCATATTTTTCTGAGGTGAAATCATGGAAATTGTAGACATAAATTTCGGCACATTTTTGTTGTTATGTCTGGAAAATATTAAGTGCTCCTTAAGTAATGGCTTATCAAGTATAAACATTCCTATGATCTAGGAACAAGAGGAAGACCTGTATAGCTCTTGAATGTAACAAATTGCTTCACCAATAAATATAATTAGCATGAAACTACAGCTATGTTGTGATAACCAACAGGAGCGACCTGGGGGAGTAAGGATGGTGAGTGCAACAGCCCGTATACTATGCCTGGAGCACTCCCTCTAGGCCAGGAGTCAGGTTCTTGATGCAGCCTCCTCCAACACACCACGCGGGGATGCCAGGTTCTTGTGGACGCAGGCTCAAATTTTATTACAGAATTACAAAGCTTATATAGCATACAGTAGCCAATCACCATTTGTTAAGCTCTTTTGATTCTCTCGTGCTAGGCTCATGATCATACCATATAAGGGAAGAGGAAGTGCCTGGGCTCTGGGTGCTCATAGAGAGCATAATTCACCACACAGGTTTGTCTATGCTTCTGAGAGGAGCAGGTCTGCCTGTTCCGTAATTATGCTTCTTCCTGTAATGCAAACCACATTGCCTCAGCTATTCCTACACAGCTATAAATGCATTTTTCATTTTTCCTTATCTAAGTGCATAGAAAAACCAGTAAATATTCTAAAATTATCGCTGCCATCTCAATGATACCAACCATGGATTGAGTGTCCATAATGTACTCTTTGCTGTGAATGAGACTTGCGTCTGTCTCATGACTTGACACTGCTTATGTGCTGCTAAGCAGATTTCTAGTGAGAAGTATCTGGCATTTTATTACAATCAGGATAACATCATAAAGTTGTGGAGTTTGGAGACAGAATATTCTGAGTACTATTAATTAATTCAAATTGTACATTTTATTGATCATGAACCCGAAGCCCCCTGAGACAACAGGTCTTTCTAAAGCAGAAGTGGCTTAGGTCTGTGTCCTTCATCACACTTTCCTTCTTACTGAAGTCTGTGAGGCAGCATTGCGCATTTGGACTAGTACTTTAGTCAGCCTTTTTCCTTGCTGTGACCAAAAACCTGACAAAAATAATTGGAGGAGGAAAAGTTCATTTGGGGCTCACGGTTTGGGAGGTTCTGTCCATGGTTGGCCAATTCCATAGCTCTGACCCCAGTTGAAGAAACACAGCACGGGGGACAGGCCTCACGGTGTTTGCCTGCTGACATTGATGTCCTGTTGAAGTCCTGTTGACGTGTTCCACCTGGCCACTGAGGCCGTAGCTGACTCGACCTGGGGATCATGACCTGCTGGGGCTGGAGTGTGTGGGCATTGTAGGGGGCACTAGGGCACGCAGCTCCTGCTGCCTCCACTGCTCACATGAGGACATGCTTGGAGCAGGGTAGAGCTGGGGTTCTGGTGCTCAGATTTGTTAAGATGGAACACTGTAGGAGGGCTTACTGAAGATAAGAGGAAAGAAAAACCAAACATTAGGTACTGAACAAAAAACAAAACAACAACAACACTTCACATTTTTTTTTTTTCAAGGAAGAAATGGCTATTTTACCACTTGGAAATAGGCACAAAGCAGTCAATAATTTACCCAAGTTCTTGCAGCTGGGAGAGGAAGAGGGGCTGGAGCAAACTTTGCATCTCAAAATTAATGAAACAGAGATGTTTGGAGAATAACATACCTTTCATATTTTTCTTATTATTGAAAACACTCTCATATAATCCCCCTTTTATTGGTGATCTTCATCTGAACATCAAAATGGTCTTACTCCCTGCAAACCACCCCTTTGATCCGATGAGTGAATCAAGGAGAGAAATCTTAAGACCTACCACCTGAGGAGAATTTTCTCCCAGGTTATTGAAACTGAGGAAGACACTGCCGACTCTGTTGTTATTTCGTAGTGACGATCTGTCCAGTCAGACAAGTCAGTTAGGGGTGAGTTTAAGAAATTTTCAAAATAGTTTGATAATGAGAACTTCTTCCACTTTGTTCTTTTGACATGATCCCAGGAAATTTTGAGAACCTTCTTGCTTTCTGCTGTGAGTTCCAGGAACATCTTGTGTATTTACTGCTTCAAATCTAGAATTAATTATTTCTCCAAGAAATATTATTTTTTAATGGGGAAAGAATATTTAGAGACCACAACTTAGGTGCTAAGGACGCTGATTGTTGCTGGTACAGTCACTGCTTTTAGCCTTGTTAGTGAACAAGAAACTGGGTTGTATGTGAGTGAGTACCTGGAGTATTTGTTAAATTCTGCAGCATCTATGAGGGGTTGTCTTCTCAGCTTTGATATAGATTCCAATTCACAAGGCTACCACAGGTCACCATTTGACATCACACTTACACAAAAGTGCAAAGGAGAAAATACAGCAAAGCAGGCCAGTATCAAACCATCCTTTGTTATGAAAGTAGTTCTCTACCATCTGCCCATATAACCTTCCAGGAGCTGTCTCCACCCCTCTCTGGAAGATGAGGTGCAAGGGAAGAAGGCTTACTTCAGGGAAGTGGGGAATCTGATCTGCTGCAGAAACTACATGCCTTATAGGAGCTCATAGCTCTTACAACAACTCAGCAGCACCGCTTCCAGGGTTGGCCCTATCCAAGGGAAAAAACTCACCAAATTGAAGTAAGCCCAGACTCAATCTTTCCTCTAGGTATTTACAGTTGAGACACGGACTCCCCAGGCCAGGTTTAATATACCTCTCTGGAGTCATTTTACATTGAAAGTGTTGTCAACTAACACAACTGACAAATCTCCTTTATGAGGGCTCTCGATTGATGAGCACAGGTAGAATTTTAAGATAAAATACGCCATGAATTATTCACATTGGTACTTTCACTTAGGACTTGAGAGATTTTATTCAACCTAATTAATATGTATCTGTATTTTCCACTCCAAAAATCTCAGTTCTCAATGATAGCAGTATAATGACTCATTGGCTTTATCCCTCAATACATGTAGAGCAGTGAAGAATAATAACGCTCCCACTAACAAAAATTATGACTAAAAGGAGTTCGAGATTTTCCATTAGTTATTTTTATCCTTAGGGTATATCACAGTAGGGATGCATGATAAAATTACTACATATTAAACTCATAAACTGAATTGAAATTCATTCTGTATAGTTATTACATTAATTTGATACATAAATCCATTTGTTAATTTTATTTTCAATATTTAGGGGTAGCTTTATTAGTTAGGAGCTGATTTTACTTAATTAATTTTGTATGTTTTTGTACCAGATTTACTTGTTTCTAATGTTAGATCTACGGAATACAGCAAAGTTAGAGATTAAAATGCACCCTTTTAAAGTAAACACTTAAATAGTTTTTAGTATAGTAACAAAATTGTGGAACCACCATATCTCCCTAATTTCAGAATATTTTCATTACTTCCAAAGGAATCCCTATATCCATTAGCTAGCATTCCCCATTAACTCGCTTGCCTACCTCCTGGTAATCAGTAATCTGTTTTTTGTCTCTATTAACTTGCCTACTTTGAGCACTTAATACAAATTGAATGATGTGTTACTTCACAACTGGCTTTTTTTCACTTGGCATGATCAAGATTCATCCATACTGTAGTATATATGAGTAACTCATTCCTCTTGATTTTCAAATAATTATTCATCACATGGCTATTCCATATTTTGTTTTATCTTTCACTGCTGAAAGGAAAATTTTGTGGTTTCCTTTTTAGTTATTCTGCATAATGCCACTACAAACACTCATGTACAAGTGTACATGTGGACAGATGCCTTCAATTCTCCAGGTACATGCCTAGGAGTTGAGTTGTTGTGTCATAAGTATATTCATGTTTACTATTGTGGAAAAACTGCCAGCAGTGTTTCCAAAGTGGCAACACTATTTAACTATATATAAAGTCTCAATCTTACCATACTGTCATCAGCATTCTCTGTTATCTCTATTGTTATAACCATCCTAGTGGGCATGAAGAGGTACATCGATGTGATTTGTACTTATCACTTAGTTAATGGTTAATGGTGTCAAACATTCCTTTCATATGTCTACTTAATTTTTTAATCAGTTTTTAATTGGACTGTTTTTATTATTGTAAGCTTTCTTAAAATGTTCTGAATATAAGATCCTTATTAGATAATTTTATTTGAAAAAAATTCATATTCTCTGGGTATGGGTAATCTTTTCATCTTCTTCATAGAAGCCATTTGGAGCTTTACATTGCTGTTTTAATTTTTGTGCTTTGATTGCATGAATGGGGGGCACAAATTCATTCTTTTGCATGTGGACATATAGTTTGGGGAAACCAGTTGTTGAAAGGAATATTCTTTAAAAACATTTTAAAGAACTTGCTTGGCATAACACGGTAGACTTCAAGACATCCTGAAATGTCTCTGGTAGAATCAGAACTCAGCCTTTAATTGAGCCTAGATTGACCTTACAAGTATATTTATCTCTGATCCTCAGTTTTAAAGAAAAAATATCCATAATTTTGGGTTAAGTAACACAATAGATAGAAAGCAGGCTTTGCTCATATATGTGTTAAATATGGTACTACTAAATAAGGCAACTAAAATTAACTTGCTTTACTTATACCTGATGCTAAAGAGTTTTGACTACATACTCTTTCAGAAATTGCAAAAGCACCTTTATAAAAAAAGTACAGTATGTTTTTTCTAAAGCCACCTTGATAAGTGGAATTTTAGTATGAAAATATAAACATGGTATCCATTTGCCATCTGGTGTGTTGTAAATATATTGTTGTTTACCCTCTTCAGAAACCCTAAATGAATTTCATAATTGCCTCATTATCTGCAATATGTGATACCTTCATAGCCATTATAGAGATGTTAACACATGGCTTCCTTAAAGAAACACAAAGCAAAATGCAGAGATAGGTGAAGTCATCTAATGAATATATGTACATTGGCATATAAGAAAGATGTTTCTTGAAATGGTGCTGATCTGAGATTCCAGTGCAGATTAAAATATTCTAGCTAACATCATCTGCTTCAGACCTGTAATTGCATCATTGAGACTACAAAGCATGCTTTGCTAAAAATCAAATCAGAGACAGAGTTTAGCAGCAAGAGATCATTGGGATGCATCTCTAATGCAATCTTCTCTTCTTTGTTAGTCTTAATTCTACTATCCTTTCCCTTCAAATGACTATTTAAGTGCATGATAGAGTGAAGACCATGGGTGAGATAACTACTTTTGAAGTATATTATCTTTGCTTTCTGATAGTTCAGTCTAATGAGTAATTTTTGTAATCACAAATGCTTAGTAAGAACTTTATATATAAAATATTAACTCTTGTACAGACATGGATGCTATTTTGATACTTGGAGTTAAATAAATTCTCAATAAAATCTTCTTGATGAATCTCTGATTCATTTGTTCCTAGATATCATTAAGACTCTTCTCAGTTAGTAAATATTTCACAAACCAAGACATATGAAATGTGCACAGGTTTCTTGAATGACCTTATAATGAGAATTTCTTCCACACTGACCATTTACATGGAACCTATGGAGAGCATAGGTGGAAATTTATAGAAATTTACCTGTGTTTGGGTCCATTAGGAGCCTTAAGATGAAGGCACTGAGTTTTGATTCAGTGTTCTCCTTTATGCCTCACTGTTTCTACTATGTTGTAAGGTCATATTAGGAAATTCTTCTAATTTTTTGTTTTCTTTTTAAAGTCCCCTACCACCACTCTTGGACTAGAATTACATTATATTATGCCTTTTGTAAAAACAAACGAACATTCTGTTAGGTTTTCGTAGCTCCAATTTCTACACTGAAAAGCAGAAGAGAAAGGATAATATTTTTAGAAAGTTTCTATTTTAGAATAGAAGGCACTTGAAGGGAAAAGATAAAATAAGCCAGATAGAGAGGCAATTATTTTTCAAATAAACTATATGTGTATATACATAACCTGTAAGCATACATGCATGTGAAAAGTTCACACATCAGAAGGACTAAGCTCAGTGGATTTCTGTAGTGTGAGCACAATCACAACTCCAGTAGCTGGGTTAAGAGATAATTGCTAGTAAGACTTAAGAAGCAATGTTCAACTCTATATATTTATGCAGAATGTATTGTTTTTGTATCTGAATGTCTTATATAGTCATATGTTTGTGAGACTCAGCGGTATTACTATTTTAATTCATAGTACAAGTTATTTTCATTTCTGAATAGTATTTGTCCTTAAATTTTATTTTCTTGAATTTTTATTAATATTATTTTGATTGGTAAATCAAATCCTACTAGTTTTTTGTTGGTTCTTTTTATTTATACATAGCATTAGATCCATTTTGACATAATTTTAAAAGCATGGGATATAATTTGCTCTAATTCATTCTCTAGTACTTCCCCTTTCTCTCCCTTCTTTTCTCCTCCCTCCACCCTCCCCATGTTCTCTTCCTCTACTCTACTGCTATTTACTTAGTTTTTTTAAAAATTAGTGTTTTGAGGATACATATAATGGTGAGATTCACTGTGGTATATTCATAAATGTACATAGGAAATTAGGGCAAATTCATTCCTTTTTATTTTTCCTTATCTCATCTCCCCTTCTTCCCCTTCAATTCCAGTGTCTACTACAATGAACTTTCTTTTATTTTTTTAATCGCCCTCTTCCTTATTTTGGGTTAGCCACCACATATCAGAGAAAACATTTGACCTTTGATTTTGGGGAATTTAATTATTTCACTTAGCACGACAGTCTCCGGTTCTATCCATTTATTGGCAAATGCCATAATGTCATTCTTCTTTGTGGTTAAATAATTCTCCATTGTGTCTATGCACCACAGTGTCTTTATCCATTCATCTGTAGAAGGGCACCTGGTTTTGTTCTGGAGCTTGGCTATTGTGATTTGTGCTGCTGTAAATCTTGATGTGGCTGCATTAACTTAATATGCTGATTTAAAATCTTTCGGATTTATACAGAAGATTGGGATAACTGGGCCACATAGTGGTTCCACTACTAGTTTTTAAGGAATCTCTATAATGCTCCCCAGAGAGATCGTACTACTTTGCAGTCCTACCAACAATGTATAAGTGAGATTTATCCCCCACATTCTCACCAACATTTATTGTGATTTGCAGTCTAGATAATTACCATTCTGACTATTGTGAGATGAAATGGCAATGTAGTTTTGATTTGCATTTCCCTAATTGATAGAGATTTTGAATACTTTTTAAGATATTTGTTGACCATTTGTATTTCTTCTTTGAATTCTTTTCATATTCTGGATATTAATGTCCTGTCTGAGGAGTGGGTGGCAGAGATTTCCTTCCATTCTGTAGGCTCTCTATTCATGCTCTTGTTTCCTTTGCTGTGAAAGAAGATTTTCAGTTTGATGCCATCCCATTTATTGATTTTTAATTTTATTTCTTGTGCTTTAGGAGTCTTGTTAAGGAAGTCAGTTCCTGTGCTGACGTGCTGGAGTGTTGGACCTACATTTTCTTCTAGTGGTTGCAGGGTTTCTAGTCTAATTCCTAGGTCTTTGATCCACTTGGAGTTGAATTTTGTGCATGGTGAGAGACGGGGGTGAAATTTAAATTTTCTACATATGGATTTCCAGTTTTCCCAGCACCATTTGTTGAAGAGGCTGTCTTTTCTTTAATGTATGTTTTTGGTACATATGTCTATTATCAGATAACTGTATTTATGTGGGTTTATCTCTGTGCCCTCTATGCTATTTCATTGGTCTTCATGCCTGCTTTGGTGCCAGTGCCATCCTGTTTTTGTTACTATATTATATTACTATATACTGTAATATGAAATATATTATAGTACAATATATACTGTATTTTATAGTATAATATATACTATATTATATTATTATATACTGTAATATAATTTGAGGTTTGGTATTATGAGTCTCTTGCTTTGCTCTTCTCACTAAGGATTGCTTTATTTTGGGTCTCTTATTATTCCAAATGAATTTCATAATTATTTTTTCTAGTCCTGTGAAGAATGTCATTGGGATTTTGATGGGAATTGCACTGAGTCTGTATAGCACTTTTGGTAGTATGGCCATTTTGACAATACTGATTCTGCCTGTGCAAGAACATGGGAGGTATTTCTTTCTTCTAAGGTCCTCTCCAGTTTCTTTCTTTAGTATTTTATAGTTTTTCACTGTAGAAGTCCTTCACCTCTTTTGTAAGATTGATTTCCAAAATTTTATTTATTTTTTGAGGCTATTGTGAATGGTATAGTTTCCCCAGTTTCTTTTTCAACAGATTAATCATTGTAGTATGAAAATGTGATTGATTTACGGGTGTTGATATTATATCCTGCTATTTTGCTCAATTCATTTATGAACTCTAGAAGTTTTTTGGTGCATTTTGTTGGTTCTTCTAAATATAGGATCATGTAGTCAGCAAACAGAAATAATTGGAACTCTTCCTATAAATATTTCTTTAATTCCTACTTTTGCTTAATTGCTCTGGCTAGAGTTTTAAGGACTATGCTGAATAAGAGTGGGAAAAGTGGGGCATGCTTGTCTTTTCCTGTTTTTAGAGGAAATCCTTTCCATTTTTCTCCATTTAGTACGTCAGCCTTAGATTTGTCATATATGACCTTTACCATGTTGAAGTAAGTTCCTTCTATCCCTAGCTACTCTGTATATTAAAAATGAATGCGTGTTCTATTTTGTCAAATGCTTTTTTTATATCTCTTGAAATAATCATATGATTCTTGTCCTTAAGTCCTTTTATGTGGTGAGTTATATTTATTGATTTCCATGTGTTGAACCAAAATTGCATCCCTGGGATAAAACCCACTTTATCATGGTCTTTTTAATGTGCTTTTATATGGAGTTTGCCAATATTTTATTAAGAAATGTTGCATCTATATTTATCAAGAATATTAGTGTGTAGCTTTCTTTCTGTTTTAGTCAGCTTTTTCATTGCTGTGATTAAAATACCCAACCATAAAAATTGTAGAGGAGGAAAAATTTATTTGCAAGCTCTTGGTTTTGAGAGGCATTAGTCCATAGAAGGCTGGCTCCATTCCTTGGGGCTCAAGGTGAAGCAGAACATCATGGTGGAAGAGTATGGCAGAGGGAAGCTATTCTCATATAGGTCAGGAAGGAGAGAGAGAGACAAAGAGGGAGAAAGAGAAACAGACTCCACTGGCCACATGCAAAATATGTACCCTAAAGCCATGCCCCAGTGCCCCGCCTCCTCCAGCCACACAGTTACTCAATTAATCCCACCAGTTAATTAATTCACTGATTGATTTGAGGCTGCTGTAACCCTATCATTTCTTCTCTGAACCTTTTTGCATTGTCTCACATGTGCGGTTTAGGGGACACCTGACATCCAAACCATAATACTTTCCTTGATATGTCTTTGGTTTTGGAATCAGAAATAATTCTGGTTTCATAGAATGCATTTGGCAATGTTCCCTCCTTTTCTATTTTGGGGAATAATTTGAGGAGGATTGGTATTAGTTCTTTTTTAAAGGTCTGGGAAAACTCACTGAGAAGCCTTCTGGTCCTGGGATTTTTTTTCTTGGACAACTTTTGATAGAAACTTGAATTTCATTATTTGATATGGATCTGTTTAAGTTTTCTTTATCCTGGTTCCTATCCTCCTGGTTCAATTTGGACAGGTCATATGTCCCTTGGAATTTATCAATATATTCAAGATTTTCCAGTCTTTTGGAGTATAAATTTTCAAAACGTTTTCTGATGATTCTATGGAATTCAGGAGTTCTGTGGTGATATTTCTTTTTTCATCTTAAATTTTATTAATTGGAGTTTTTTCAACTTACTTTTGGTAGTTTGCCTAACGGTATTCATCCTTTCAAAAAGTCAACTCTTTGTTTCATTGATCTTTTTTCTTTTTAATTCTGAGTTTCATTGATTTTGGCTCTGATTTTTAATTATTTTCCATCTTATACTGGTTTTGGTTTTAGTTTGGTTTATTCATCTTTTTCTAGGGCCTTGAGATGTAATGTTAGATTATTTGGAATCTTTCTATTCTTTTAAAGTATGAGATCAATGATATAAACTTTCCTTTCAGTATTGCCTTCATAGTGCCGGAGAACATTTGATATGTTGTATCACTATTCTCATATATTTTAAGAATTTTAAAAATTTTCCTTGATTTTTTCTGCTATCTATTCATCACTTAAAAGCATATTATTTAATATCCAGGTGTTAGGGTAGTTTCTGTTTAGCTTATCATTGATTTCTACTTTCTTTCCATTGTGGTCTGATAGAGTATAAGGTATTATTTGTATGTTTTGGTATTTGCTGAGGTTTGCTTTGTGACCTAAAATATTGTCTCTTTTAGAAAATGTTTCACATACTTCCGAGAAGAAAGTGAATTTAGTCATTGATGGATGAAATATTCTACAGATGTCTGTTAGGTCTATATTATTAATCATATTTTTTAATCTGTAGAATATTTACTTAGTTTATGTTTGCATGATCAATTCAGTGGTGAGAGTGTGTTAAAGTCACCTAGTAGTATTGTATTGTAGTCTATTTGATAATATTGAGAAGGGTGTGTTTTATGCACATAGATGCTCCATTGTTTGGGGTATAAAAGTTTACTTTTATTTTATCTTTTTGATGTATGATTTCCTTAAGTAGTAGGAAAGTAGTATGAAAGGCCTTCTTTGTCTCTTCTGATTAATGTTGGATTTAAATCAACTTTATCTGATACATGAACAGCTACTCCTGCTTGCTCAGGAGACCCATGTGAATGTTATGTCTTTATCCATCCTTTCACCTTCAATCTGGGTGTCATTGTCTGTGAGGTGAGTGTCTTGAAGGCTGAATACTGTTGTGACCATGTATCTGGCTGGATTCCAGTTAAGACTTGGAGCAGCCCCTTCCTTTTGCCTAGGATCTGGTAATTTTCTGCCTTAACTGAATTCCCTCTATCTTTGCAGATATTTTCAGCTTAAATTTTCTGGGATATTCAGGAAACTTATCCTAGTAGCCTTCTATTTGCAGCTGACACCATCCAAGAATTGGGTCTCTGTATCACAATACATTCAGGCAGCTTCTCTCTGTCCCCCATAAGCACAGGGACATTTGCTAGGTTTCTCATGGTGCCTCCCTCCAATATCAGTGGTTGAGGCTACTTTGGTCCTGATGAATCCACTTTCCTCTGCTGGAGATATAAGCTGCTTTGTTTCTCTCTCTCTGAGTTGAGTGGAAACTGCAGAGTTTTCCATCTCTGCCTGGTCTGCAGAGGCTGAGCAGAGTGATGGGTTAGGAGCACTTCTGACACAGGTCTGCACCACTCCTTTCCCTTGTTCAGGGTGAGGGAGAGGGGTGTATAGGAATCTTAGGCTAGTACTGGTTCTTGTAAAAGTTCTTTCTGGCTGAATTTTTAAGTGGTCCCACTGCAGGGGACTTCCCTCTGGTTTAATTTCTGGCTGTCTGGGCAGGGGAAGGCACTGTGTTGATTTAAAGGGGTAAATAGTCTGCTGAAGGCTCCAAAGGTGGCTGCAGACCCCTCACTCAGCTTTCGCTTTATGATTTGGGTTTAAACTTTGTTCTGTTTTAAGGGCCCCGCTGCTCCTGTCACACTTCGAATTTTGTCTGCCTTTTCAAGAGTTTTTAAGTGATTGAGCTTAAACATTTTTCTGCTCCCTCTTTTTCCCTCTTTCTCCTTTATTGTCGGTCCCCCACCCCGACCCTTGTTCAGGGTTGGAGTTAGGGGAATCTGAGTTTATTTTCTACTCTAATTACCTACCTTCAAGTCTCTCCAGGTTTCAGACTTTGTAGTATTGAGTCTTAGAGCATTTATTTTGTCACCCACCTCCCAATTCTAATTTTCCTTCACTTCTTCCTTTCTATGTTGTTGAGGAGATCAGGACTCGCCCCCTTCCACCATTGTTTCAATTCCAATCCATTATATTTATGAATTACAATGTGATTTCTTGATATGTGCATATAATGCATAATGCTAAATCTCTCTAATTTACATATCCATCACCCCATTTATCCACATTTTGTGCAGAGACATTTGAAATGTAATTCTTTAGCAATTTCTAGGCATACCATATTTATTATTAACTATGATCATAAGTAATATTTCACTGAGAAAATAGAGACCATCATACATATACATTTGTTTATCCATTCCATTATCCATGAACATTTTTGGGTCATTTATAGTTTTTAGGTTTTAGTTAATAGTTCTATTGTGAATGCACATTTTTAAGCAGATAAAAAAGATATATACGTATTTATATTTGAAATAAATTTACTTGCAGTGTAATGTTTAGGTCACGAGGCATAGTTTTAAAGTATGCAAAACGTTTTCCATAGTGGTTATATCACATAAGAGTTCAAATGTCATAGACAATATTTAGTGGTTTTTTAAATTTGTTTTCATGTTAGTCACCCGGTAGATGCATTTTTTCTATCTTGTTGTAACTTTAATTTTTACTTCCTTTATGAGTAATTTATTTGATTATTTTTCTTGTTTATTAAATATTTTGATTTTCATTTGAATAAATTGTTTTAACTTTTAGCTTTTTTCTTCTCTCTATGAAATATTGGCTTTATTTATTGATTTGCAAAAGATTAAACATTATCAATATGAACTGTGTGCAGGAAATATACTATAATTATCTGTCACCGTGTGTCTTGTTATCTCACTGCATTGGTGGTATTATTTTGAGAAAGAGTAATTCTGGTTTTAATAAAATCCCATTTGGTATTTTCTTCAACATTTTCTACAACCCATTTACAAAACATTTTCTAATTGGAGATCAGAAGAATGGAGGAACAAAGAATGGATTACAAAGAGGGGGTGTGAAAAATGGTGGAATAAGACAGACTTCATTACCTTATCTGCATGTATGATTACATGAATGGTATGAATCTACATCACGCACAACCATAGAAACGAAAAGTTGTACCCCATTTGTGTACAATAAACAAAAATGTGGTCTGTAAAAATAAAAAATAATTTCAAAAAGTATAGTAGGTTACTTTCACTTTTGTTTCTAAAATCAATGTAAGTTTTCTTGTCTGGTATATGGTAGCGCCAGTAATAATTTTTTAAATATGGATATATATATATATGGAAAATATGATGCTCTACACAAAATGCAGAATAATCAACTTGTCAGAAATTTTATACATGTTCTGTATATGCCATATACATCTCTCTATATAATTTATTATATATATATTATTTCTGATATCCTTTGGTTCCTTAAAATTGATCACATTAATGGAGAGAGGTGGAGGGGAGATACTGCTGAGTTAAGGTCAGGTTTTAGTTTGGTTAGGCTTTGGTTAGGCTTTGTTCACTTCTGTTCATGCTGGTTCCTCTGCTTTGGTCTTTCTTGCTTTTCAGATCAGTATCTGTTTATTTGCAGGGTTGACCCCTGATCTGAACTCTCAACCTTATCTCCAGAATTCAGTGAGACTTTAGAAAACTTCACTCTGCCCTCCAGTGGCTTTGCCTCTGGTTTTTCTGTCCCACATGACTTTACAATCTAGCAGATACCCTGAGTCTGTCTCAGTCTTCTGTCTGTCCATCTTCATTCCTTAACACTTATTTAACCTCATCCTCATAAAACAACAACATCTCTGATGGTTTTTCTGAACCTACCAGAGGGTTTATTTCAAAACCTGGATTATCCACATTTTTTCCTATCTGCCACATTTCCTTATTCCAAGTAGCAGTAAAGTCTTAGCAGATCCCTCTGAAGCCCCCTCTCTTGTAAGTTTTGTGCCTCTCCAATACAGATTGCATCTGCCCTATGGCACTATAAATGAATGCTTTTCTATAAATCAGCTTCTCTAGTCACTCCCAAAGTACTGCTTTGTCTAATTTAAACTATGGTAGCACACTTGTGAGAGAAATTTAAAGCAACAAAATTTCATTTTAAAATACAATAGTAAAAATACAATGCTTAAGTCTATTAAAAAGCATTCATATTATAAAGAACCTTTATTTTTTTAATTTATTTTTATTTAATTTTTTGATTAATTGAACACAAATGGAGTACAGCTATTGTTTTTCTGGTTGTTCACAAAGCAAAGTCACACCATCTGTGCATTCATACTTGTACACAGAGCAATGATGTCTGTCACACATACTGTTATTCTTACCCCACCACCTTGACCCCACCCCTCCCTTCCCTCTATGCTCTCTATCCTTCCTCCATTCTTGCCATCCTTTCACCCCGCTTTATGCATCATCATTCACTTATCAGAGAGACCATTCGGCCTTTGGATTTTGGGGATTGGCTAATCTCACTTAGCATAATAGTCTCCGACATCATCCAT